>DF357425.1:142037-194812 GCA_000787875.1 Solanum virginianum | reverse complement strand
TATTAGATGTAAAATCCCGAGCTTCAAAATCAGAACAAGTGAAGGTAGAACTAAAATGACAGAACAGATGAGGAAGACTTAATTTTCATGGGATTAGAACAAGAACAGGCAAACCTGACACGCTTGTAACTTAACATCTAGACTTGAGCCCGAATAAACTTCACCTACTAATCAAATTAACAATATTATAGTAGCATCATGGCAACTCAAAGTTAAATTCCACACCATAGTGATAACAACCAAATATTCAGCAGAACTAGGAAAACTTTCAATATTTGATCATCATCATTCAACTCTCATTTGAACTATATTAGGAAATATAGTAGCCCAATAGTCAAATAGGATTCCAAAAATCCCAATTATTGATACAGAATCAGACAACACGCATATGGCTCAAGAGAGAAAATGAGAAAACAAATAGAGGTGTTACCTTTTAGAGAGCAGTGAAGCGAGACGTCGAAGAGTCTGAGAAGCTTTCACCACCAAACAGTTGCACCCTCGAACCTCCTTGTTTCCCTACTAAATCCTCCTAGCCCTTACGATCTAGAAAATGAATAACTATGAAATTTTTCAGGTTTTCAAGATGATTTCACGGCTAGAGATTTTTAACTTTTCTAGAGTCCTCCAGAGATCAAAAATGGTTTTAGAAATCAATTAAGTTTGCTAGGGTTTTTGAATTATCCACGTCTTGTGGGAATTGAGCAGCTTTCTAAAGTTTTTTTGAATCATTCATGGTTGCCCTAAATGATGCTTTAAAAGGGTATATATAGTCCCCAAATTAGGGATTAAACAGGAAGAAAAATCAGAGGGTAATTTTGGGGAAAATCTGGGGTCGATTTTGAGTTTAAATTTGAAATTGCCTACCTCATCCTTTGGGAATCATCCATGAATCCATATCACAGCCATCAAATTCAATTGATGATTGTGATATGCACCATATTTGAATTCTAAAATGGATGAGGTACAAATCGAGTGACGGGGAATAGGAGAGGGACACGTATGTATGGAGAAAGGGAGTGAATATTGAGGGGAATTTGGCATTTAGCTGGGTTTGTTCCTCTGAATTGCTCCCTCGATTTGCTCCTGTAGAGCTCGTTGAAGAAGAAGAAGAAGAAGGGAAGGGAGAGAGAGTGTGCGTTGAGGGAAAAATAGGAAAGAAAAGGGGAATTGGGGGCACGTGACCCCAACGCACGCTATATGTATATATTATATGTATAAAAGCAGGCTAAAAAATGGATTTGGGCCGGGTCTGGGGTATTTTAGGCCAAGATCCTATTCTAAAATTTATTAAAAATAGGTCCAAAAGAGGTATTGAAAATGGGTTCAAGGGGTAGGGGTATTTTGATTTAAAGTTTGCCCACTTCGATTGCAATTTTGACCAATTAAAGGTAATTAAATTGAATTCGATTGTCTGATTCGACTATACGATGAATGAATACAAATTAACTTATGAGCTTTTAATATTATCAATCTAAAATAATCAAATTAATTCTGAAATAATACTTTTTAAAATAACGACGTTTATTTTTAAAAAATATTTTTCTGTATTTTGAAAACTAATTATTTTAAATTTTCAAAATTAAAAGCTCCATAATTAATTCGTATTGTGGAGGGTAAAAACTGGGTGTCAACAACATACATATATATATATATGTGTGTGTGTGTGTTTTCGTACTTTTTTGTGAAAAATAATACCCACCAAATTTTTGAATAGCTTGTGTCGATACCAACCATGCATGTTAATTGTGTTGATAATGCTTGTTCTAATAAGTGAGGATAAAATTGAGATGAAAAGCATGATCTGAGATCTGTGTTGATAGTTTAATCAATGTCATGTGGGCAGAAACTTAATTTACTAGATTCATGTATTGGGTATCAATTCAAAACTTGCCCTGTTACTCTGATTTGGACTTTAATTTAGTTGGTTAGGAAAGGATATTAGGCCATTGTTCATAACAGTACACTTAGCCTACATGACCAACCAAATGTGTAAAATATCCTATGTTTCTAATGTTTGAGCTTCACATGTACCTTTTCTTCGTAAAAAACCTAAATGACCTAGTCTTATTAGATGTAAAATCCAGAAATTGACCCTGGTCCTTCCTTGAACATTGTGCACCTTAACTGAGGCAAAAATCCAAAGTTGAGGGTGGCAACCAAAAATGGTCATGGTTCTTAGGTTGGATAATGTGCACCTCAACTCAGTCTAAAAGCCTAAGTTGAGGGTGGCTGGTGTAAGTCTTAAACACTAAATGAGGGGAGAAAGTTAGTGATATATGAAAAAGGAGAAAAAATTATGTACTGGGTGCAAAAAAATTGAGTGATGCCTTAGTCATGAATTAAAAAGATAAATGAGTTAAAAAATGAAAAGAAAGCACCTAAAAAAGCTTGAAATAGGAGTAAGGGAGAATGGAATGAAAAACAACAGTATTGGTAGGGCAAAAGTATAGAAAAACACAATGTCAAGGAGGGCCTTTAGTCATTATGTTCCCAAAACATCATACCAAAACCCCCTAAGCCTATGTTACAAGCCTGTAAAATCCTAAAGTGATCCTTGTCCAAATAGTCAAAGGTCTTAGTCATGAAGTATAGGGGCAAGCATATGGTATTGAGCATGATATTTGAATGTCTTTTGTGAGGGTGAGTGATTTTGCATAGTCCCAAGGTTATACCTGAAGTATCATTATGAGTGAGATATGAGACTTCTTTCTTTGAGGGCACTTGTATAGCATTGTTGATGTTAGACTCATTCAGTGATTGTGGCTTATTGATAGTTATCTCGCTTGTCATAGTTGCATTGTCACATGCATTTATCTATGTTGGTTTGCTAGAAAGCTATCTGATTTTATTTTGAAAAGTATTGTGGGTATCTATGCTTAAATTTGATGAGGATATATGCCATTAGGTTGAGGTTTATGTTACTGTGTTGCTTATATAGATTGAGTCGCTTGAGGATAAACAATAATTTTATGTTGAGGGTGTCAATGTGCTATCAAAATACAATACTTTTGATGTTTAAAATATGAAATTTTATGTGTTTTCAATGTGATGTTAGCAGGTTTGATGTGTTTTTGTGTTTGTTTTATAGGATTTCAGGGTTGGCACGATGTTTGGGTAAAATATAAATAAGTTGCTGAAGTTGAAGATTCACGAGACCCTTTATGGGCCATAGAGTATCCTACAAGCAGTAAAGAAGGTTTTATGTTTAATTTCAATGAGGAAGGTATTTCTGAAGTTAAGTCTATGAATATGCAGATGTACCGTAGAAGACTTTACGAGCTATAGACTCAGTCTCGTACCCTGAGGATGAGAAAGTGAAGACTTGCAGAAATTTCATCAGTCGAAACCCCCTATAGTTCGTAGAATCTTTTACGGGCTATAGAGAAGTGGCATAGAAGACAAGTCTAGAATCCAAGCAATAATTGACCAAAGTTCAACTACGACCTGTAAACTATTATATGGCCCGTAGAGTACCTCGTAGAGCCTACCAACCCAATTGTCTTAATTTATTCTAGTTTTGTATTTGAAACAATATAAATAAGTTCTTTCAGGTTATTTTTCATAGAGAACGATGGTAGGATAGAAAAGTAACAATAGAGAGTTTGAGAAACCTTTGTAAACTTTAATTTCATCTTCTAATTTCAATCTTGTAATTCACATTGAAGATTTTGATATATTTGTGCTTAATTATACTGTGCAAGTGCTCAATTATGTTATTTAAATTTATAGGTCTTGCATTTACACTGATCATGAGTAGCTAAATCCACAATTAGGGTTATGGGAATCATGAAGAACTAACAAGGTAAAATCAGATAATTCATAATTCTTGAAAAGTGTGCATGCATATATTAATTAATTCTCTTCGTATTGAAAATTTTCTAATGGTGGCCAAAATTAGAAGCTGCCTAGTGTTACTGACTAGATGTATCTTGTATATTTTTATATTTAGAAGTTATTTACAAATTTTTATGGTGCTTTATTATATATGGTGATTCATCGGGACGTAATGTTGAGTCAAATATGTTGCTAATTTATTGGAAAATTATGGGTTGAATATAGTGATTCATTGGTATATATTCTGGCTATTATGGGTTGATGATTCCTTGGGGTAATTATGAGTTGATTCATCATGAAAATATAGTGATTCATATGTCTAGTATGTATCTTATATATTTTTATATTTGTGAGTTATTCACAAATTTTTATACTGATTCATTAAATATGATGATTCATTGTGACACAAAGTTGTGTCATATATGTTACTAATTCATTGGGACATAAAGTTGAGTCATATATATTACTGATTCATTGGGACAATATGGGTTGAATATAGTGATTTCATTAGCACAATTTCTCTGGCTGTTATAGGTTGATTCATTATGAAAATATAATGATTCATGTGTGTAGTATGTATCCTATACATTTGTATTTTATATTTTAAAGTTATTTATAAATTTTATGGTGATTCATTAAATATAGTGATTCATTGGGACATAATATTGAGTCATATATGTTGTGAATTCATTAGGACAGTATGGGTTGAATATGGTGATTCATTGTGACAGTTGCTAGCTATTACGAGTTAATGATTCATTGAGTGCATCGAACAAACATAATACACCATGCAATGAATCATGTTAATTGATTGTTTTTAAATTCTTTTCGTCACACTAATAGTGTATGTTTTAGTTAACGTATATTTTTTTTCCATATATTAGTCTTGTTTACCAGGGTTTGAATTACAAAATTAAACAAATTCCATTTCATCCATTGTGGTTTGGTGCGGTATACAATAAAAAATTTGCAAAACATATTAAAGCTTTACTAGGAAATGAAGGGACCAGATTATTTAAACAAACAATCTTTGACCCTTACCTTGAAACTACACAGTGTAATTGAAAAGGTTAAATCACAAATTGTGTACTATTGCTTTAGTTGGATCAAAATAATCTAGATGAATTGCATGTTCGACACATCTAGGGTAAGGTTCTTTGAATTTTTATCAAAGAATTCGCTATTGTTACTGATTTGAGATGCACTTACAATACAAATGATTTTCAATAACCTGATGACAACCCAAGTAGGTTAATGTTAAAATATTTTCCTGGTGCATATTTGGGTGTCAACAAAGGGTGTTTAGCTCAACATTTTATGATTGGTGAATGAGAGAACAAAGAGGATGTTATCTAGATGGTCATCTTATAATTTTTATATTGCTTTGTCTTTTCTCAACTTGACGATGCATTAGTGCCAGCTTACAATTTTAAAATGGTAGAGAATGGTCATTATGAAACAATTTCCATGGGATCAAGTTGCATTTATCAAACTCAAGACAAATCTTTGCTAAGAATTCACAATAGCCAAGCAGTTTTATCGATTATGTGGCATGCCATATGCATTGAACGTATGGATGTATGAATGTGCATCACAAGTTAAGTCCGATATTGTTGTCAAGAAAGGAAATAATATTTCAAGGAGTTTGAACTGGATAGTGATTGCAAAGAAGCCAAAATATGAAAGTTTCATGTCCGCTATGTTTAGTCAGGTAATTTTTCTTACATTTTGTATACACTATTTTTAGAATTTTAGATATGTTCATAGATTGTCTGTATTTGTATCAAACTACTTGATGATATAGAGAAGCATGCACCATGCCATACTAATTTACTAATGATACATAAGGTTGAATTGAATCTGACTTGATGATACATAAACTATATAGTTACTTCAGAATACATGAATCATAAAATCTATGTGCATCTGGATACATGATACATAGAAAAGAATTCATCATGTAATGTTTATTTACTAATGATACACATGACTTATTTGTATCAAAGTACATGATACACAAAGTATATTTTGAATTAGAATACCTGATTCATAGAAAATTGTTGGATCAGGTTATATGATATATAAATGCATCATATTATATGTAGTATTTGTTGAATAGTGCTACACAATAATTTATGTATTTTTTTTTCAGCATAAGTGCATAAACATAGTGCCAACACATGATTAACTTGCTGAATTTGACCTGGCTGGAGTTGAATATATTCCTGGTAGTGAAGCATTACCTTTGCGTAGTCAACTCAAAAGCAAAGAATCTTCAGAGTTTGAGGTCTTGACTTATGAAAACCCTGAGCATTTGATAAGGAAGTCCAAGTATGTTGGTGGTACATTTTCTCCACTACCTCCAAAAAAATAAAAAAAAATATAATAAAAATTCAACTCCAGTACAAGTTGTTCATGAAAAAGTCGTTGATCCTTCAACAAAGAAGTCCATCCCAAATATGAAGCTAGTGGCAAAAACTTTTAAAAAATTGATTGCACGTCCTTCCATTCCTCCTAAATATCCATTTGCTCCAAAGAAAAAAATAGACATAACTGTTAGGAAAATCATAAGATATTTAAAGAAATATGTATGGTTTGCTAAACATTTTTATGTATATATCTACATATAAGTTGTATCATGAATCATACAAGTAATTTTTTTTTCTTTATAAGATTGAGCAGAAGTTTAGTGTCTAGAAAAAAATTGATTCAAATCATACTGCATTGTTGAATGCAATTTCTCGGGAAGTTCACCCATCTCCGATGGTATATTTTATTTTTAATCATAAATTCTATATAGTGCGTAACTTAATCTATGTATCTACAATATAGACTACGGATTGTGTTGGCACCTCAGCTCCTAATCAAAGGGACGATTGTGGTCAATCTCCTCATATTGATGAATCTGGTAGAAATAATCCTGTGCTAGAACCACCCAAAGCACCCCTAATTTCTGATATGATCATGAGTGATCCCAAAGTAGTTGATGCTTAGATAGTCTCTGACATAGTCATGCCATGGAATCTACTGAAGTGTCCACCTTTATAATTTTTTAATATTTTTAATGTACTTAGTGTAATAAATTTTCTAATGTATCAATTATATTTGAATGGTTGTAGGTTGATGACACATCCAAGATTCACCACCCAAAGGAACATGTAACATCAAATGCTCCTCAAGTAGAACATGTCCTTGTAAGTTATTTTTCTTTCTCTTTGCTCAATAATTCATTATACTATTATATTTTATAATGATACATTTTAAATCAATGTATTATGTCCAAGTTTAATTTAATGAATTTTTTATAAAATTTTCTATTGGTGATACTCTAATTCTCAATAATCATTCTCTCGTATCAAGTTGTATTCTTTATTTTTAGGTTGATGAGACACCAATGATTCTATAACCACTTGAGGATCTAACACCCTCCCCTCCATATAACACACCATGCTTCTATCCAGGTAACCATCCATGAAAGCTTTGAGCATCATAAATAATTAAGATTTATAACCAATGTATCACTCATCGCATATAACTCCTGTATTATCCTTTGCATTACAGGATGTACAAGCCTTGATACATACAACAACATTGCCCAAACTTGATCATGCTTTTCCTAATGTAAGTTGCAATTTATTTTGTGATGCATTTCATAATTTAATTTACTATTCTAATTAATTATATTCACTATTTTCATGAGGATGAAGCTTGTGATGTATCAAGACCAATTGAAGAATAACAATGATAAAAGATGATACATTTGGAGTGCAAGACAATCCATAAAAGAATGATGAATCAGTAAAGTTCTTTATTTAGTATACTTTTTTTACTAGTAGAACTTGTTTTATTACATCTAAATTTACATAGTATAGGATTCCACCATATCAACTTCTATCTCTTCTGGCACTGAGGCTGCCAGAGCTAAATTTATGTCCTATTTTTGCACTCTAGTTGATGTTAAGCCTTTGAATGTTGTTACTTAAGAAGAATATGAGGACATTGTATCTGGTAGTCCTAACCATTTAGAGATTACAGGAAAAGAAATCAGTTTACACATTGACTCTGCTACTTCTGCTCAACGCCAAAGGAATCCATCAAAGTTTCTTCAATCTTTATATTTGAACAAATTTGGATCCAGTGAAAAGGGAAAAGAGAAGATGTAGTTCCATGTGCATATATATTCTCATTTGAAGGTTTCAAGATTCGTTATCAGTACTCATCCAACTTGATGGAAGCGTTTCGCACCTGGATTGCAAAAGACCTCCTTAAAACAGATGCTAACAAGTAACTTTGGTTAATAACTTTTAAATCTTTTAGGCCATTATATATTAAAGTATAAGTAAATATTTTTTTAACTATCTATGAAACCAAATGAGAATAATTATATAGCAAAATTTGCTTCTGGATTTGATTTCATGGATTTGGTTTTTGCTTCTCCACAAAATAAAAATTTGTTCTATGTCATATCTCAACAATAAAAAAAAAAGAAATGTTAAGATGATAAGGTATTTAAATATATCTGATTAATAACTTTTACAAATAGATGATACATAGTCATGAGTTTTTATATTTTTTATGTATGCAAATCGATTATTAATGACTTTTTATACAACAAATTGATGAAATCATCTACTATCTCCAAAAAAAGGTTAAACTCAGAATGTTCAATCAATACAAACACACTATCACCAATTGCTCATTCGATTCATACATTAGCAGTGCACATGATAGGTACTATAATACTCCGACTGATGCAAATATGAACACACAAGTAGACATGACATTTGGTGTTGTTGTGGCTATATTTGAGAGATCACTGACAAGCATGATCAATGGATTTTCTTTTCCTGCCAGTTTACCTTGGCATCAAGTGGAAGAAGTTTACATACATGTAAATTATGATGGTGAATTTCATTGGGTACTTCTATTATGGTCTTAAAAAAGGCATATATATATATATATATAATTCATTATTGAATACACGAAAAGAAGTACCATTATACGAGATAAAGAAGTTATCTTTAAAATTTTCCATGTACCTGAAGAATAATCATTTTTATGACTACACAGTTAGAACTGATTGGCCCTCACTGGAATGTTATAAAGACAAAGAATCTAGAGAGCTTTTAGGCCTCTAGCATCCTTTTGATGTTGAGTTAGTACAAGGAATTACTCAACAAGGCCCTGATAGCCTATAAATGTTGTATCATTTTTATATTTCTTAAAATTATTCTATCTTTTGGTTTTAAATTTACATATATTCTTTTTTTAGGGACCATAGATTTTATTGTTTTTATTGAGTATCTTAGTGATGGAATTGAAATTCCATTAGGTGTTTTTGACTCAAAGTTTCTATAAACAAGATACGCTACACTAATATGAAGATATGGTTGTAAAAAGATAATTGAAGGATATGTCAGCAAAAACGATGACCTATAAAAATCGAAGGATCAACCAAAAGAAGCAGTTACGGCAAATGGCATAGTTAAAATAGATTAGATACTTACTAGTAGTTGTAGTAATGAATCTTATTTTATTTTTGTTTAGTACTCATATGATTTCTTTATATTTTATTTTCAAAAATTAATGTAATTATCCTTTCTTGTACAAATCAAGTGTCTCATCAGTAAAAAACTACTCAATTTTATGTATCATGTGAAATTAGACATTGTAATCTGTTAATATTAATGTGATGAAGAAAATTTTTGTATTGCAGTGTATCTAAATACATGATACATTATTTATAAACACCATAAAATTGAGTGGATCCATTATACCAGATTTGAGTAAAGTAATCTCGTAGTTGCGATTCATACAAATTGAACTATTTAGTATATTATATATTAAAACTAGATACATCATTATTACTCATTCATTGTTATACACCAAGTATAGTTATTTGATCCATTGAACTAGGTATGTGTTAAAGTATTTTCTTGCAATGAAACATCCTAAATGATAATTGATTAATACTTGTGTCACGATCCAAGTCTAGGGCATAGACATGACTGGAGAATAGGGAACTCGAAGGAACCCCAAACAAGTCTCATAGCATATCATTACACATCCTTCGTCATAGTAGCAATTAAAATGACAATGAGAAATAAGCATAAACAATGAAATTGGGACAAAGTGTAAGCTTCAATATCATATCATCAAGAAACAAGAGAGTCAAGGTTAATAGCATAAATACATAACATGTCCAACAACACCTCTACTACATAGATAAGAGCGGGGGCCACGACAAACAACCAGGCTCACCCTCATAGTCAATACATAAATTAAAAAGTGATAGTCTTAGTTACATAGCAAGAGATCATAAGCAACATCTTTGGAATAGAGGACTTACCACAAGCTTGAGAGTCAATCATACTAGCCACGTGGAGGAGGAGCATAATCAAGCTGTGCACCGGTTTCTACATGGTGACATCATGTAGGCAAAGATTATGCATTAGTACATTTGAATGTACTAAATATGTAGGATGCAATACAATAAGAGATAGTAGCATAATCAAAATGCATAAGTATAGGTAATGAGTACATATGGCCATGCTGCATGCATGGAAGATGCTCGTAGTAAATCATACTTATATGGATCATAAAATAAGTGTAAGGAGTGAACACCTTAGTGCAATCCAAGGCCTACCACCTCCTTGGAGATATGCATGAGGTACAAACCCCTTCATGAGGTTGATGAAGTACAATCCCCCTAACAAGGTTGATGGGTACAAATCCCCAACAAGGTTGATGGGTACCAACCCCCAACTAAGTTATCCGGGCCTACCACCCCCTAAGCTAAGTGATCGAAGTACCAACCCCTTAATAAAATTACCCGAGCCTACAATCCCTCGAGCTAGTCTTGGTCATCCCCAACACTATAGAGATAATATCATATATATATATATATATATATATATATATGTATATATATACATACATATACACACTTCTTTCATCATCATATAGTCATTCAACTCATAAGACATACATAGGACATTCAATTCCTTAAGAAATCATAACAAGACATTTTATCAAACACTTAGAGGGTGTGTAGTGCTAATATAAAACCATCCAATTCAAGAGTGTTATTATGCTAGAAAATTCAATGTAAAACTATGAATAGATACTTGGTAACACCTTCATACAATATTCATCAAAACCTTTCATGAAATCTCATATTAAATCTTAGAATTATAGTCCAAAACAAAGTAAAATAGTCACAATTTCATTAACTCCAACATAGTGTGCAGTGAATTTCATAATAAGTAAGATCCATGAGTAAATCAACTTTCAATCATACAATTTAGAGTAAAAGGGAGCTTGGGTATCATAGGTGAAAGGAACCTATGAAAGAAATCCACACACCTTAGCTTTGGAGTTAAATGTGATGAAGATTAGAGATGGAGACTTGAAGCTTGAGAGGAAATCCTTAAATCCGGATGCTTTTTGAGACTTAAGTTTAGGAGAAGAAATATTAGTTAAGTGTTTGAATGAGTACTGAAAATGTTTAGAATGATATAAGGGTGAAAATGGCTAAGTATAGGTATATTCACGTTTTGGAACACTTAGGCCCAAGACTTAAAAGTCTTGGACCGAAGTCAAAACTAGGAAAAAAATACTCTGAGGCACACCCTTGGTGCGTTGGTCAGGGGCGCGGAAACCTCACTAAAATTTACATTTTTTAAAATCAAAATAGCTAATTGATTGCTCTTAAATCTGGGTTAGACCCATTTTCCACTAAATTTTACCCCTTGAAAAAGAATATGAAGTCAGATTTTCGATGTCGCGCAGGATTTTAGATATATGGAAATTATATTTTGGGCACTTTGGAGACACATTATCGGGCACTTTTTGGGGTCGTTTCAATATCTACCTTGTTGATTCCTCCAAAGGACCTTAACTGAAGCCACATCCTTGTTCCTCAATCTCTTCACTTGCTTATCAAATATCTGAACTGGAACCTCTTCGTAAGTCAAGTTGTCTTCCACAACACCCACAACATCAAGGGGAATAATAGCATTAGGATCACCCACACACTTCCTCAATATAGACACATGAAATACCAAATGAACCAATTCTATTTCTCTACGCAAATCTAATTTGTAGGTCACCTTATTGATCTTTCTCATAACCCTATAAGGGCCACATATCTTGGGTTCAACTTGTCCTTCTTACCAAAATGGACCACACTCTTCATAGGTGACACCTTTAAATAAACCCAATCACTCACTTTGAATTCAAGATCCCTCCTTCTCAGATCAGGATAGGACTTTTTGCGACTTTGGGCCATCTTCAACCTTTCCCTAATCATCCTAACCTTCTCAAGAGCCTCCATAACCAGATCTGGTCCAAACATTGCCACCTCACCAATTTCCATAACCAGATCTGATCCAAACATTGCCACCTCACCAATTTCAAACCATCCAACCAGTGATCTACAATATCTACCATAAAGAGCATCAACTGGAGCCATATCGATGCTAGAATGATAGCTATTATTGTAGGCAAACTCAATCAATGGAATATGATCATTCTAACTACCTTCAAGCTCCAATACACAAGCTCTAAGCATATCCTAATGGGTTTGGATGGTCCTTTTGTTTTGGCCATCCATTTGAGGGTGGAAGGCCGTAGAAAGCTTAACTCTAGTACCAAGACCCCTTTGGAAAGATCTCCAAAAATGTGAAGTAAATTGAGCTCCATGATCGGATATGATGGAAAAAGAAACCCCATGCAATCTCACAAAGTCATAGATGTACAACCTAGCATACTCTTCAGCCGCATATGTTGTCTTAACTGATAGAAAGTGTGCCGATTTCATCATCCTATCAACCACAATCCAAAAGGAATCAAAACCTTTTCTAGTCTTGGGCAACCCAACCACAAAATCCATATTAATCACCTCTCACTTCTATGTAGGAATCTCTATCTCTTGGTTTAGGCCACCCGACCTTTGATGTTTGGCTTTGACTTGTTTACAACTATGACAACCGAAAACTAATTTGGCAATGTCTTTCTTCATGCCTCCCTACCAATACACCTCTCTTAAATCTCTATACATTTTAGTAGAACCGGGGTGAATAAAATAAGATGAATTATGGACCTTCTCAAGAATCTTTTCTATCAAGCCATCAAAACAAAGCACACACAACCTACCTTGGTATCTAAGAGCTCCATCTCCCCCTTGGGAGAAAACCTCCACTTTACCCTCTTTCACCAAGGCCTTCAATTCTAATAAGAAGGGATCAAGATCTTGTTTTGCTATCACCTCATCGAATCAAGAAGGACTTAGAACTATCTAAAACAACAACATCACCATCACCATCACCATCACCAAGCTCCTCCAACCTAACCCTTAATCTAGCCAACCGATGTACTTCCCTAGCCATCTATTTATTACCATCATCAACATGAGTTAGGCTACCCATAGAGACCCTACTCAAAGCATCTGCCAGCATATTATCCTTTACCCGGATGATAATGCATACTCATATTATAGTTGTCAAGAAGTTCTAACCATCTCCTTTTCCTTAAGTTAAGATCTGTTTGAGTGAAGACATATTGGAGGCTCTTATAACCATCTCCTTTGCCTCAAGTTAAGATCTTTTTGAGTGAAGACATATTAGAGGCTCTTATGATCAGTGAACATATCAACATACACCCCATACAAGAAATGATGCCTAATCTTTAATGTAAATACCACGATAGCTAGTTCAAGATCATGGGTAGGGTAGGTTTTTTCATGCACCTTGAGTTGCCTAAAATCATAGGCTATGCCATTACTATTTTGCATTAGAACACAACCCAACCCAACTCTAGAAGCATCAAAATACACAACAAACCCCTCTAGCCTATCTAATAGCAATATAGGAGCGGACACAAGCTTATCTTTCATGGTTTGGAAGCTCCTCTCACACTCATCGGTCCACACAAACTTGGCCTTTTTTTGAGTCAATTTTGTCAGAGGGGGAGCAATAGAAGAGAATCCACTCACGAATCTCTGATAATACCCTGCTAAGCCTAAGAAACTCCTAATGTTCGATGGGGTCAACAATCTAGGCCAATTTTTAATCAAATTGGTCTTCTTAGGATCCACCTTAATGCCTTCCCTCGATACCACATGTCCTAGAAAGGCAACCTCCTTCAACAAAAATTCACACTTTTCATATTTAGCATATAGCCTCTCCTCCCCAATCTTTGCTACACAACCCTCAAATGAGACCTATGCTCCTCCTCATCTTGAGAATAGATCAAAATATCATCAATGAATACCAAAAAATATGAATTAATGTAGGGTTTGAAGACCCTATTCATTAGGTCCATAAAGATGGCCAGTGCATTGGTCAACCGAAATGATATCAGTTGAAATTCATAATGCCCATATCTAGTATGAAAGGCCATCTTGGGAATATCACACTCCCTCACCTTCACTTGATGATACCTGGACCAAAGATCAATCTTAGAGAAATGTCTAGCCCCTTACAACTTTTCAAACAAATCATCAATCCTTGGAAGAGGATATCTATTCTTGATAGTGACCCTATTAAGTTACCGGTAGTCAATACATATTCTAAGAGATCCGTCCTTCTTTTTCACAAACAACACCAGTGCACCCCAAGGTGATTGGCTAGGCCTAATAAATTCCTTCCCCAACAAGTCCCTCAATTGTTCGTTCAACTCCTTTAACTCCAAGGGGTCATATGGTAAGGAGGAATAGAAATGGGTTGAGTATCGGAAAGGAGATCTATACCAAAATCTATTTCCTTTTCAGGAAGAACACTAGGAAGGTCATTTGGGGATGGGTTCATTTGGGAATTGGAATTTGACCCTACAGGTTCTACAATCAATATAAGCTTAGTATGCATGCAACCAATCCATCACAAGAATGATATCAAAATTAACCATATCCAACTTAACAGGATCACAAGGCAACATTTTATGTAAAATGCAAATAGGACAACTTCTATAGACTTTTCTAGTAACCATAGATCGACCAATAGGAGTAGTACCTCATATGACTCATGCAATAAATTTGGGCTCAACATGGAACTTTTTGGCAACAAAGGGGGTAACAAAAGAAAGAGTGGCACCCGGATCATTCAATGCATACACATCAAAGTTAAAGATTTTCTATATACCGATAATAACATCGGGGACCTCATCAACACCTTGCCTCCCATGCAAAGTATAAAAGCAGTTGTGCCTTTGGTAACCATCTTCTCAGTCATCTCTTCCCAAAGAAACTGTATTAGCACCTTGAAGACGAACCTCCTTACCCTTGTTGTGATTTCGAGGATAATTTATTGCCTTATGCCCCATTTCCCCATAATCAGAACAAGCACTGGTATTCCTCAAGTATAGGCCACCATGATCCTTACACACTTCAGACACACATCATTAGGAGCCATACCCCTAATATCTTATGCCCTTGGAAAGTCATTGGCCACTAGCTTTTGAAATGCATAAAAAGATACTTGGCCTCGATGGAATCGACAACTCTTTTGGAACTTACCTTTAAAATGGGCCCTCTTGGCCTCATGACCCATTATCTTCCTTAATTTCTCCTCTTCCATTTTTTTGGCATAGGTCATCAAATATGACAAGTCTATATCACTAATCAACATGGTGGACCAGCACTCCTCACTAACCAAGTCAGAAACATCCATCACAAATTTGTTCATTCTCGATGTTGGATCTGCAACTAAGTGAAGAGAAAACTTTGAAAGTTGGGTGAACTTGAGGCCATACTCCCTCACACTCATAGACCCTTATATCAAATTCATAAATTTCACAAACTTAGCTTCCCTAAGTTCAAGGGGGAAGAACCGATTAAGGAAGGCCACCTTAAACTCCTCCCATTGAATCACATTGTTGAACCCCTTTTCCTCCTTCCATTGGTTGTACCATATTTGTGCCACCTCTTTAAGTTGGTAGGCTTCTAACTTCGCCTTATCCACTGGCCTCATACCCACAATAGATAAAATTTTGTAGACCTCCTCAATAAACTCTTAAGGGTTTTCACTCACCTTTGACCTATGGAATTCTGGGGGATTCATTCTTATGAACTCTCTCACTCGAGAAGAATTTTTATGATCATGAGGGGCTTGGGCCCCTTGGTTGGCTTGATTTGCCACCACTTATGCAAGCAAAGTGAGAGCATCCCGAAGCTCTCTATTAGCTGATTGCTCATTGGGTGTATAGGCTCTTCTCCTTTTAGTGATAAACATGATCTAGCATAGCAAAGGACAATCGTTAGGGGGGAAAAACTTACTACAACTTTATAGCATGACTTAGAACATGAAGAACAGAACATTTCCTAAAATGTCTCATAGCATTCTACTCATAGTTGTAATGCACAACAGAACCATTAATAAGACTCTAATCAATGTTATGTGTTGGACTTCGAGGATCTAATAACCTAGTGCTCTGATGCCATCTTTGTCCCAACCCAAGCCTAGGGCATAGATATGATCGACGAATGGGAAACCCGAAGGAACCCCAAAGAAGCCTCATAGCATATCATAACATATCCTTGGTCACTGAAGCAATTAAAATGACAATGAGAGATAAGCATAAACAAGGGAATTGGGACTACGGGTAAACTTCCATATCATATCATCAAGAAATAAAAGAGTTAAGGCTCAGGGGCCACGATAAACAACCGGGCTCACCCTCATAGTCAATACATAAATAAAAGAAAGGTAGTCTTAGTTACACAGCAAGAGATCATAAGCAACATCCCTAGAATGGAGGACTCACCATAAGATTGAGAGTCAATCGTACTAGCCATGTGGAAGAGGAGGATGATCAAGCGGTGTACTGATTCCTACATGGTGACATCATGTAGGCATAGAGTATGCATTAGTACATTTGAATGTACTATGTTTGTAGGATGCAATACAAACAAGAGTTAAGTATCATAATCAAAATGCATAGGTATAGGCAATGAGTACATATGGCAATATGGCATGCATGGAAGATGCTTGTAGTAAATCATACTTATATGGATCATAAAATAAGTGTAAGAAGTGACCATCTTAGTGTAATCCAAGGCCTACCACCTCTTATGAGAGGCGCATGAGGTACAAACTCCTTCATGAGGTTGATGGAGTAGAAATCCCCCAACAATGTTGATGAAGTACAAACACCCAAACAAGGATGATGGGTACAAACCTCTAACAAGGTTGATGGGTACCAACACCAAACAAGGTTACCCGAGCCTACCACCCCTCGAGCTAGGCTTGGTTATCCCCAACACTATAAAGATAAAATATATATATGTACACACACACACTCCTTTCATCATCATATACATACATTCCCTTTCATCATCTATAGTTATTCAACTTATAAGACATGCATAGGACCTTCAATTCCTTGAGAAACCATAATCGAATATTTTATCAAACACTTAGTAGGTATGTAATGCTAGTGTAAATCCATGAAATTTAAGAGTGTTATATCAAAACCACCATTAGATACTTGGTAACACCCTCATGGAATATATATCAAAACCCTTCATCAAACCTCATATTAGATCTTGGATTCATAGTTCAAAACATAGTAAAATAGTCATAATTTCATAGACCCCAAGATAGTGTGCAGTGAATTTCATAATAAGTAAGACCCATGAGTAAATCAACTTTAAATCATGCAATTTAGAGTAAAAGGGAGCTTGGGTATCATGGGTAAGAGGAACCAATGAAAGAAACCCACATACCTTAGCTTTGGAGATGAACTTAATGAAGATTGGAAAATGGAGACTTGAAGCTTGAGAGGAAATCCTTAAATCTGAATGAGTTTTGAGACTTACGTTTAGGAGAAGAAATATTGGCTAAGTGATTGAATAGTATTGGGAAATGTTTAAAATTATATGAGGGTGAAAAATTGCTAAGTATAGGTATTTTCACATTTGGGAATACTTAGGCCCAAGGCTTAAAAGTCTTGGATCGAAGTCAAAATAGGGCAACAAGATACACTGAGGCGCGTCCTTGGTGCATCTAGCCAGGGGCACGAAAACCTCATTGGAATTTGCCTTTTGAAAAATTAAAATTGCTAATCGATTGCTCTTAAATTAGGATTAGACTCATTGTCCACTTAATTTGACCCCCTAAACAAGTATATGAAGTTAAATTCTCAACATCGCGTACGAATTTTGAGTTATATGAAAATTATGATTTGGGGCACTTCCGAGGAACATTTTCGGGCACTCTTTGGGGTCATTTCAACATTGACTCATGCACCTTATCATTACACACCTTTTAGTATGTTATACTACATGATACAAATAGATTCATTAAAAACTATGAATGATTCATCTCACTACATGATGCGTCAAGTATACGCATTAGTCAGTACATTGGAAATCAAACTAGACACACCATTATCACATGATTCATAATTCACTATTTTAAAGAATTTGTGATAAATATGGTGTATTATATAACATGATACACCAAAACAACATTATATATGTGTGTACACTTAAGCATATTTGTTTGATTCATTTTAGGAGCTTTGGGTAAACTTGTTTATTATAATGAATCATCCATAATAAAACATGTATTTAACTCTAAATTCAAACACTTTTTTTCATTATTGAATATATAATTAACTGGGATTAAATAGGGTAATTAAAAAAATTACAAATAAATTATTTTTTAATATATCATTTTTCCTTGGGAAAAAAGTATAAATTCGTCGGTTGTGACCTTCTTGTCCGCAACGCCTACAACAGTTTTTGTTTCAAGAAATATTTTCATCTAGGTTTTGCTTTCTTCTTTTCATTAGATGACCGAACATTCTTACGAATCAAGATGACAATACTACATTATCTAAAGCATTATATGGAGCAGACCAATCTTGTTTATCTGGCATTGGAACCATTGAAACTTCATATGTCTTTGCTAATGCATCTAGTTTGTAGTAATCTGAGTAGTACAGATTCATATCTACAACATTCTTACATTTTAAGACAGCAACAACATGAGTACAAGGTATCTAATCTAGTTAGAATCTTCTACAGTTGCATGTTTTTTCTTTCAAGATAAACATTATATTTTTTTTCCCTCTTCATAAACTGAAAAAATAAATTCAGAGGATGCAAAAACCTGTGAAAAATTATAAGTTGTCAAATCTACGTTACATGATTCACAATAGATTTATAAAATTCTACATACCTTCATTCTTGAACATTTGAATTGTCATAACTCGGACCTAGGGCCTGGCCGTGATGGGCAAATGGAGAACCCGAAGGAACCCCAAACAAGCCTCTTTGCATATCATTACACATCCTTTTTCATGGAAGCAATTAGAATCGATAATAAGAGATAATAAATAAAAGGGGACATTAGGACTAAAGTACCTCTTTGATACCATGAACATCAAGAAACGAGAGAGTCAAGTCTCATAGCATAAATACATAACTTGTCCAACAACACCTCTAAATTTTGATAGGAGTGGGGGCTAAGACAAGCAATCGGGCTTACCCTCATAGTCAATATATATATCAAAGCAAAGAGTCTTAATATAAAGCTTAGGATCTTAAACATTATCCTCGAAATTGAGGACTCACCGACTAGCTTGAATAGATATCTCTAGCCACGTAGTGGAGGATGATCAAGTAGGACTCCGGTTCCTACATGGTAATATTATGTAGGCGTAGTGTATGCGTTAGTATGTTTGAATGTACTAAGTATGTAGGATCCAATGCTAGCAAGGGATAGGAAACATAATCAAAATACATAATTATAAGTAAAGGATAGGTAGAACATCAATATATCATGCATGATCAATGCTTAAGGTAAAACATGCTTGTAAATCATGATCAAGGAATGACATACTCAAACTCTTTTTACCAATCTTCATGAAATGGGCCAAATGACCCCCCCCCTTCTCGCCTTATGGTATAACCTTTTTGAAGAGTGTTACCAATACCCCTATCGTACGACATAGTCTTTTTGATAGGTAGTATAAGACATCTCCTACTTTACAATATAATCTTTTAGGTAGAAACCATGATTCTTTTTACCTTACGGCATGGTCTTTTCAGTAGAATGTCCACACCATACGATATAATCTTTACCGTCGAACCATTAGTCATTCTACCTTATGACATGGACTTTTTTGTTAAGGTGTCCATACCTTATGATATGATCTTTTTGGTAGGAACCATTAGTCATTCTACCTTAAGGCATGGCCTCTTTGGTAGGATGTCCATACCTTATAGTATGATCTTTTCGGTAGGAACCATTAGTCATTTTACCTTATGGCATGACCTTTTTGGTAGGATATTCAAACCTTATGATATGATCTTTTCGGTAGAAATCATAGAACTAGCTCATCAAACCACTGCATTTCAAGCATCAAGGGAGGGCCTTCTCCATTTTCTCAAGAATACAACAAACATGGAAATCCAAAAATCTACTTGCAACACCGTAGGTATTTTTTCATGAAAATAACACATATAAACATTCCTATCATCCTCATAAAGTCATTCAACTCATATGCCATGCTTTAGACCTTAAACAACTCAAGAATTCATAATTGAACATTTTATCATATATTTAGTTGGTATGTAGTGCTAGTGTAAAACCATGTAATTCAAGAGTGTTATCATGCTAAAAAATTCAATGTAAAACTATCAGTAGATACTTGGTTACATCCTCAAGTAATATACATCAAAATCCTTCATCAAATCCAATAAGAGATGTTAGATTCATAGCTCAAAACATTCTAAAACAATCAGAACCCTTGATTTTGAGAGAAATATGAGTCTAAGTATTTGAGTGAGTATTGGGAAATGTCTCAAATGATATGACAGTGAAATATGACTAAGTATAGGTATTTTCATGTGTGGAAAGGCTTAGGCCCAGGACCCAAAAGTCTTGGACCGAGATAGAAAACTGGGTAGAAAAAAAAACACCCTGGAGCGTTGGACCAGCAACTCGCGGAGGCCACTGGAATTTGACATTTTGAAATTTTAGATTTTGCTATGGTTGCTCTAAAATTTGGGTTAGACCCATTACCCACCCATTTTAGCTCTCTGAAAACCTCACTATTTTCGTGCTCACTTGAAAAATTAAAATTGTGAATCGTTCACTCTAAAATTAAGCTTAGACCCTTTGCCCCCTAAATTTGACCCCCTGAACAAGAATATGAAGTCAAATTTTTGAAATAACGCATGAATTTTGAGATATATGTAAATTATGATTTTGGGCAATTTTGAGGCACATTTTCAAGCACTTTTAGGGTCATTTCATAAATGCATTTAGAATCAAAATCTCTTTGAATTTTCTTCATAATGTCTCCTTTGTATATGAGATAATTTTTCTTATTTTTCAGTGCCAAGTGCCAAATAAAATTTCAGCTTCTTCCAAAAAATCTAATATAGGTAGTTGTCGTGCCTTAACATGACACCTATTGATACATTCAGCAATGTGAGATGTCATCATTCACCCTCTATTTATTGTTACATGAACTCTTGGGCACTTTTCATACCCAACATTCTTAAGATACTCCTTTACCCTATGATCAAATTCATCCACTTTAGCCATCAATTTATGAAAATCCTCTTTTCTATGCGCCTTTACCATTGAGTAGAATGAATAATTAGTGTTGTCCTACCTTCTATAAAGTTTGTACAAACATTCTTCTAGAGATTCCATATATATGCATAATGGGGAACATTTGGATACACAACACTTACACTCTTCATAATACTTTCATTTTTATTTGATACAACACATATTTTTTCCCGCTCGCCAACTACATTTTTAAATTGCTGAAAGAACCATGTCCAAGAAAAACCATTCTCAGTGTCTACAATTCCATAAGCCAATGACAGTATGCAAGCTAGTTAACTAGATTCAATAACAAATGTATCAAGAGCTTTTAGATTCACATATTATTATGTTAAGCATAAAAGGATCAATAACAAAATAAACTACCTGCCCCATTAAGTGTGCTTGCTGATACAAACGTTCCCTTATAAGCTCAACCAAGATGTGTACCATCAACCACAACTACTGGTTTACAAAACTCAAACCCTCTAATAAAGGATCTCAATGCTATAAACAGATACATGAATTCATTTTTGTCTGTCTTACGCATTCTTATATATATGTTTTGATAGACATGATTTAACATATATATGTATCTAAACATTTCTCTATATCCCTCTGCAAGTTTACCCCTCATCATCTCTAGTACATATTCCTTAGCACGCAGTACTTATTAGTAAGAAATCTCAATCCCATATACTGATCTAATATCTTCAATTTTATCATTTAGAGTATGAATTCTCTTATGATTCACCAGTGTAGGAGTTGTTATATCTCTAACAAGCCCAACCATAGCTTGTACCATGTCTAACATTTTATTTCATAATGGACATGTATGTTCACTATTGAAGTACCTTACTTTGAATAACTCTAACTTTTCCTGACAAGATGCCATCATAGTACAACTACAACCATCCAACAAACAGACCAAGACATAGCTGGACAATGTAAATACCAGTTAAAAAATTGTATCACTTACTTTAACAAACATTTATTCAAGATTCATCTAGTCATTTACCATTGACACAAATAAACAAATTACAAGAGCAAATTTTTATAAAAATGAATAAATAAATTATTAGGATAGCCCAAAATATTACAATTTAGTTATGTGTCATGCATATGTTGTCAGTGCCAAATAATAAATTGTCACGACCCAAGCGTAGGGCCTAGACGTGACACAATGCATAGGGAACCTGAAGTGACCCCAAGCAAGCCTCTTAACATATCATTACACATCTTTGGTCGCAAAAGTAATAAAATACAACAAGAGATAGTAAATAGGGACAGTAGGGCTAAGGGATAACTTCTACATCAGAAACACCAAGAGTCAAAGCTCATAACATCTACAAACATGTCCAACAACACCTCTAAAACATAGTTACTTAGGGGGGGCCAAGACAACCTACTAGGCTCACCCTCATAGTCAGGATATACATAAAAGAAGATAGTCTTGTAACATAGTATGAGATCATAAGCATCATCCTCAAAATAGAGGACACACCAAAGAGCTTGAGAGAAGTCATACTAGCCACGTGGAGGAGGATGGTCAAGTTGGGCTCCGATTCCTACATGGTGATAACATGTAGGCATACAGTATGCTTTAGTATGTCTAAAAGTACTAAGTATGTAGGATGCAGTGCAACAAGTGATAAGAACCACAAGCAAAATGCATAACATAAGCAATGGGTAAGCATATAGCAATATGGCATGTATGAATGATGCTTGAAGTTAAACCATGCTTAAATAGAACATAATACATGTGTAAGGAGAGACCATTATCAGTGTATATCCAAGGCCGACCACCCCCTTGGAGAGGTTAATGAGGTACAGACCCCTCAATAGGTTGATAAGGTATAAATCCCCCAACATAGTTGATGAGGTACAAACCCCCCAATATGGTTGATAGAGTACAAAGCCCCCAACATAGTTATCAAGGTACAAACCCCTCGACATGGTTGCATGGGCCTACCACTTCCCGATCGAGCCGATCGAGGTACAAACCCCTCAACAAGGTTACCTGGGCCTATAACCCCCTGAGTGAGGCTTGGACAATTCCCAACACTATAGAGATAATATCATACATATACAATACTTTCATCATCATAAAGTCATTCAACTCATAAGACATACATTGGACCTTCAATTCCTCAAGAAATTATCACCCAGACATTTTATCAAGCACTTGGCAGGTGTGTAATATTAGTGTAAAATATACAATTCAAGAGTAGATTCATGCTAGAAAATTCAATGTAAAACTATCAATAGTTACTTGGTAAAACCCTCAAGTAATATACATCAAAGCCCTTCATCAAATCTCACAATAAAACTTAGATTCATAGCTCAAAACATGCTAAAACCACTATAATCTCATGAAACCCCAACATAGTGTGCAGTGAAATTCATAATAGATAAGATCCATGATTAAATCAACTTTAAATCATGTAATTTTAGGTAAAAGAGAGCTTGAGTATCATAGGTGAAAGAAACCCACATATCTTGACTTTGGAGAATCCTTGATGAAGATTAGGGATGGAAACTTAAAACTTGAATGAGAACCTTAAGATTCGGATAAGTTTTTGAGACATGAAATTTTGGAGATGAAATATTGTCTAAGTGTTTGAGAAAGTATTTGGGAAGGTCTTGAATGATATGAGGGTGAAATAAAACTAAGTATAACCATTTTCATGCTTGGGAACACTTAGGCCTAAGACCCAAAGGCCTTGGATCGAGATAGAAAACTGGCCACAAAAGTACGCAGTAGTGCACCCTTGGCGCGTCACGCTAGGGGTGCGGATTATCTTTGGAAATCACTTTTTTGTGATTTTTAAATTTTGCTACTATTGCTCTTAAATCGGGGTTAGACCCATTCTACACTCAATTTGACCCCCTAAACAAGAATATGAATTTGAATTTTTATATCATGCACAGATTTTGAGATATATGAAAATTACAATTTTAGGTACTTTCGAGGCACATTTTCAAGCACGTTTTGGGGTCGTTTGATGAATATATTTATCAGAACCTATGAATGATTTATCTTACTATCATAATTAAAAACAGATTCATTAAAATAGATACATCTTTATTACATATGTCATGGTTATACACTTTACTAGAGTAATTTGTAGCATTGAACAAGGTCTCTGTTAAAGTATTTTCTTGCAATGAATCTTTCAAAATCATAATTGATTATTACTTGACTTAGGAGCTTGATTTTTTAACAACCCTAACATACCAAGTGTACCAGTTACAAAATTTGTGATAAATATGGTGTATCCTATAACTTGATACATTAACATATTTGTTTGATTCATTACAGATATGAACGAATCGTACATTATTCCTTAAAAATTTAAAATATGATATACTAATTAACTTAATCTGTATGATTTAGATGCATGATACAAATCACCTACATACCTCTTAGCATCAGATCTCTTGACTTTGAAGTTGAAATTATTCTCTATTCTATATTTTGCTATTACTGCAATCAATGTTGCCTTTTTCATGTACAATTATTTCTTCTTAATTTTTGTATTTTGTGTATCATCTATGTAATTTGTTATTTTTAATTCTTAAATATAAGATGAATTACCATTATTTGATTCAACTATGACAAGAGCATGTGTATCATGACCAGTTCCCTCAACACACATAATTTTGCCAGATGTAGAATCAAAATGATTTATCACTCTATCTGTCTTGGCAACAACATCAATACACAATGGATATTTTGAAATTCCTAGGTCATTCCTTTCTACCTCAAAATATAATCTTACTCCCATGTCATTTCTGATCACCATTGGCAATGAAATACCTTCGAAAATATATCTAATTTCTATGTCTTCTCTCCCCTCACCAATTTTCAATTTAGTAGCAATGGTGGATTTGAGATTTAAAAAAAAATTATTTATCCAACAACTACTTTGTCACTCTTGTATCATGAATAAACAATGTTGTTTTCCCAAATCCCAGGATGCCTAAAAAAAATAGCCACAATCGACATATTTTGGCTCATTATTTGTGTATAGTATCCTTCCCTTTTATTACAAGTTGAAGATCTCTAAATTATGAATTTTTGAAATGTATTATTGCCTTTTTGTTAGGGATTAAATTAGGATCTTGATATGCTATCAAAATACAACACATTTGGTGCCTGAAACAAGGGATTTTGTGAGTTCTTAAAGTGAATTTTTAGTGTCCTGATGTATTTTTCCGTTAATCTTGCAGAAAAGTTAGGTTGGCATGATTTTGAAGAAAAATTGCAGATTTTACTGAAGCATAGGCCATACGAGCCCACCTACGAGTAATAGCTCACTCTACAAGTCATAGGTTGTGTTGTAGCAAGAATTAGAGACCAAAAATCAGAAATTTGCCAAGTGAAGGTCACCCCTACGAGCCCAACCTATGAGTCATAAGACATATTATGACTCGTATAGGTGGACTCATAGAAAGAATTAGAGAGCCAAAATGTTGGACCAAAAATTGAAGACCAAGCCTACGAGACAAATATATGAGTCGTAGCCCAAGCAACAACTCATACCTATGGGTCGTACCTATTCGGTCTAAGGTGCCAAGAACCTGATACTTGAGCCTGACTATGACTCATAGGTTATCCTACGAGTCGTAACTATGAGACTTATCAGCTGTCATCTGTCTTTTCTGTATTTCTATATATATCTTAAGTTAGGTTTTTGAGAAGGTGTTCAATCTGTAGACATTTCACCATTACATTTGAAGCTTTTCTTATGGTTTTTAGGGTAGCTTGTTATTGTTTCTTGGAAAACCAATTTTGGGGATTACAAATTTTGCCTTGTACTCATTATTGATCAATCAAGCTTGTGAGTTTTCAACTTGTGGTGCTTATTTTCTTCATTGTTATTGGTAAAACTCTTAACTACGTGTATCATGTGCATTTTTGTGTGTTTTGCTTTAGCCATGAGTACCTAAGCAACCACAACTTGGGGTTGTGGGAACCATGGGCAGTTGACTTGAAATAACCTAGTTTTCTTGCATTTCTATAATTGGGGTTTTGCATGAATTATCTATTTCCCTTAATTTTATTGTTGTTTGGTGGTGGCCAACACCAAATCCTAGCTACTATCACGATCCCGACCAAGGTAGTGATGAATAAGAAAAGAGAAGTAGATGATAGAATTTGATTGATGTTTTCTCATTTAATCAACCAAACCTGACCAAGGGGAGGTTGACTGGGACTATTGGTAACAGTTAGTTGACACGCCATGGTGGCCGACCAAGCGCCATGGTGAAATTCGACCTTCACCTTCACTAGAGGGCTAGAAGAATCTAAGTTACTGTCCTGCATGTGAATCACTAATTATAGTTATTTATCTAGGGTAATTGAGGCGATGAACCATGGGGAACACAATCTCAGAGTTGTTCCCAAAATTGAGTGTTTCCTTGCGTTATAGTTAGTGTTTGTTTTTAAATCACAAACCCCCCCTATTTAGAGATTGTAGTCATAAATACTAGAAATGATTGGTAGTGAAGTCTTGTAGTCAAGCCCTGTATTCCCTGTAGATTCGATCCTAATCTCAGTTAGGTTAATTACTGATAGCGACCACTTTCTTATTAGAGCGTGAACATCATTCAAAATTGTTTAGAAAATTTTAAGGGATTGGAATATGAAACTATGCTATTTTTCATTTAAATCATACCTGAAATTGAGTATAATGAATCATCAACTGTGAATCTAGTTTCTAGGCAATGTATCCGCACATGGATTATTTTAAGGGATTTCTGTAAATTTGCAAAGGGTTGGATATATTGAAATTTGTTACTTACACTATATGATTACTGTAATCTTTACTAATTCTATCCCATTTCATGCCACTATCACTCAAACTCATATACATAGGATAATACAAGATTCAATCATACTTGATAAAAAGTTATAAGTCCATTTGCCTTAATCAAAGTTTTAATCAACTCATATCAAAGCCTTTTCCCTGTCTATAATACTCCAAATCACCACAATCTCGAAGGCTAAACCGCAAACTAGCAAATCGATGAATGAATCCACAAAATCAGCTTCAAAACATCAAACAGTTATCAAGAATAAGATATACACATCAAAAGGAGTCATTTGACATCTATATTGATAGGAATTTGATCCAGGAGGTAAAACGGTAAAAAAAAAGGTTATTTTTGAAAATCCCAAATCTAAAAGTTGAGATCAAACCAAGTTCTACATGAAACATAGAGTTTGTGGGTGAAAGTCCCATAAAACATTTGAGTAGAAATTGTGGGAGAAATCATCATTTAAGGTTTGAATCATATTCTTGTAAACCCATAAAAATTGGAGGGTTGAAATAAATAATTTCAAGTCAAAATAATAATTTAAATACTGCAGATAAAGGAATTTATGTTTAGGAAGCTTACACAAATTACAGCTACGAAAAATCTTGCTCAAAATTCCACCTCCAAGCTTTTAAAACTCAGAAGTGGAAGAAAAGAAAAAGGGGTTGTTGACTGCACTGAACGTGCATTGACTACGGTCAACTTGCACTAATACCCTTCAAAACATGTTTTTTGACCCTCAGAACTCATCCGGAACCCTGTAAATATGAACCAAATATGCAATCCTATCAGAAATGACATTCCAGATGCAATGGAATCATTGGAGTTTGCATTAGAGCTTCCGAACTTCAAAAGTTGACTAAGTCAAACATATGATTTGAATTCAACTAAAAATGTAACTTTGGGTCCAAAATCTCTATTCGAACTACAAATGAAATTCCATCAGTTCCCCTAGTTCAAATTTCTCATTTCAAAGCTTATGGAATTGACAAAATTGCATTATGACACTCGAAACTTAAGTTTTCCTCAACACTCAAAATTTCAAACTTTAAGCCTTTAAAATCTCTTTCTTTAGCAAAACTTCAATTTTTACAAGGTTTTTAAAATTTAACTTTTAGACTCAACCATAAATGACTCAAGGCAACTTTGAAAAAGGAAAAATGGTAATTTTATTGAAAATGCCAAAAATGGCCTTTAGGATCATTACAATTTCGACCAAAAATCCTCTCCGAACTTGAAGTTGAAGCCAAAAATAGATACACAAAAGATAAAAGAATTTTGAAATACTATTGCTTGAAGTATGTTTTTGTCCATTTACTTGGTGAACTCCCAATAACTTTTGAAGGCAACAAACCTTCTTATTTATAGGCAAAATAGTCCATCTTTTTTGTGGGGGGAGGGGGGCATTTTAAGATCTTGAAAAAATTGAATTCAAATCTTGAAAGGACAAGAGATGAGGTGTTTGCCGTGAAGATTCCATGGACCAAACTTTAATCAAGTGGTCTTCAAGATTTGTCCTCACTCCCAAGGTTGAACAGTAAATACATCTTTTAGGAGCCATAAAAATGGGAAAAAAGGGACGTGTCATGACCTGTTCCCAGTTATGATGGAGTCTACTAAATCCCACCTACTAGCCAGTCCAACATCCCAACTCAGAGGTACATATCCTAGCATCTAGTCAAGTCCACATCAATATTGTAATAACATACAACAGAATCTACTCAGAACCTGAAGGTCAGCTATACAGAATCACAGTAAACAAATGCATACATAAGCCAAAAACATAGTATAATATATATACAACCTGAGAATGCTCCTACAAAATACATAGTGCTACTATATAGGGCCAAAGTCTGAAACAAAAGACGGTCATCAAAAGAAGGAGCCCGTGAAGAAACCATAGCTGCTAGTGCTCACAAAAAAAAAGTTTCCTGTTCTCCCAAATCACCAGAAATTAGTGCCCCCGATGGGTACCTAGACCTCCAGTATGGTAAGATGCAGAAGTAGGGTGAGTACCAGAATATGGGACCCAGTAGGCATCATTGACTAACTGAGTGAAATAAATGCATAAAGAAGTTCAAATGTATCTAAAAGCAACATACTCATCAGATCACCCCATAACATCAACTGAACCAATCACAACAAAGTAAAAACACACCATTTGACAAAATTGAGTGGATCCATATCACAACTATTACCAAATCAGAAGAAGCATAGTACTGTACATGGGTGCAGACCCTACAATCTTTACCCATATGCTACTCGGGCCCCCATAATCCTGGGAGGTATACCCGTACATAATATAACTAACATATAATCACTAAAACCTTATAGAGCCATCACAAAGCCTAACTTTCCACATCATAAGGCGAAGGGTTAGTTGTATGTGGGTGTAAGGCCTTAGTGTCTATGCCTGAATACCCAGAGCCCCCATAAACCTAGAAGGTACACCCATGCATTGATTGATCCCTTGACCTCCAACATAACAACAATAATCGATTCCTCGACTCATCCTAAACTGGTATCATTCGAGGACTCAAACCAATAGTGGGACGTATCCCTCGTGGGAAAAAGAATCCCCGTAAGATAATCAAATATGTCTCATCCCAGAATATCAATCATGGGGTCCTCTACTTCAAATATCAATCAACAGGGCCTAGCCCTAAAATATAATCAACAAGTCCTAGGCCCAAAGTAACGACAATTGCTCTGACCTATTTAGAATCGGTACCCCAATCTCAGACACTCGGACGTGACCACCAGATATTAGGACCATGGGCAACATTACCTAAGGTCTCAAATACTCGGACACAGTTACTAGAGACTTGAACTATAGGGTGCGTCATCAAGGTCTCGGAGCGTAGCATAAGAAAATCTCCCTCTCTCTAGTCTAACAAGATTGGGATCCCCTAATCATATCATCTCTCTAGAGTCACAATAAATGATTATTCCCAGGGTACGCAAGGAACTCAGAGTAACAACTAATATTAGTATATAAGTGCGCAAACTTCAATAATTAGAATAGAATTAGGTTCAGTAGGCAACCATGCTATAATCTAGCCCACCACACCTTTATAATAGGGATGTCATGGGTGCCCCCAACAAATAAACCTAGCAGAATCATAGTATGCCACTAATCAGGTCATAATGTGGCAGGAAATCAACAAGTGGTCTCACGGTCATCCTATTGTATCATAATCAAGCAACATACACCTATAATATTAATTAGACCAAAATACATACCTGCCCATGGCATCGACCCCTTATGGATGTTACTAGGCCTTCCTATACTCAATAGTACAAAAATATATACATACATATATTGAAATTATAGTATTCACAGTTAACCACAAAGATTAGAACCTCACGACCACAATACTATGCAGTCAGACACCACTAACGTTTCAAAAATATTTCAGGCTCAGCAAGCGTATAAGTTCACTCAATATAAGGTTTAGGGTAAGCCTAGCCTACCTGGAAAATATTTCCTCAACTCCAAATCAATCCAGTCGTGATTTTTCTTATTTGACGTTCTCCCAAAGCTGCTCAGTTATTAAGAATATAGTTCACAATGTCATTATGATTAATTGGTTGTATTAGCTCAAGAATTGGGTGAAAATAGGGGAAAAGGTTCTAAAATAGGAAAAATGGGACCTACGTCCAAAATCCCGAACAAAACCTCTAAAAATGACCCTAATGATCCAATCCCACAGCCAAATATTTGGCCTCAAACAGACCCTAAAAGACAGAGAAATTGCCCAACAATGAAGTTAAAAACCTTATTGGGAGAACATTCCTTTCAAAAGTTTCTCAAACTAAATTCTCAAAAATCAGACAACTAAAGCCAACATCTAGCTAACCATCACATTCCCCTCAAAACATAGAACAATTTAGGCTAAATTTTTGTTCAAATTTCATCAAGTTTCAATTACGTTATCAACTTAAAAAGTTTTCACTAAAATTGAGAGCAATAATATCTAAGACAGAGATATTACTTCAAAATACGTGTCCAATCCTGATTCCGGCTTCACCACAATGTTTCTTACAAACTTTTGAGTATGAGGATCCTTTTATCACCAGAAATGAACTTGAAATACCTTTTGCATGAGTGGAGGAAAATGAAAAATAAAGTTAGTTCGCATTAAGGTGAAGGCTGATATATAGGCCTTACATCTTCTTTGTGAATATGGGCCTAGGGTCGCAAATGCAGTGCCATGGCTCAGCTAGGTCTCCGTGAATGCACCTAAGGCTTCGTGAATGCATAGCTCTGGCAGCATCCCCTCTATGAGCAACTGTTTCCCTCCATGAACACGGAGGGTTATCTTGTCTGGTGATCCACCAACTAAGTCCGAAACTTCTTTGGGCCATTCCTAGGGATTTTGATGTCTATTTTTTATAAATGAATAGTGTAACCACATTGATTGCAGTGTTCTAGATTTAATTGTGTAGTTAGATCTCCCATGGATTAGTTAGCCTGACATTATGCTATATTAGATTGCTAGGCCAAGACTGTCACCTTGGTGATACCAGGAATGTCCCTAGTTATATGGTTGGGTTTTGTGAGTCTGATATCGACTAGAATTATATCATATATCAAGTCTAAAGATTGATATCTATCAGATGATTGGCCTATTTGGCCAATGTTTGTGATATAACAGTTGACACTTTTACGGTGGAGTTAGTGCTGGTGGTTCATGAGTTTCTAGATGTGTTCCCTACTGGTTTACCTGGGCTGCCTTCCAAGATAGATGCTGATTTTTTTATCTATTATTCTGTACCAGATGGCTTTTGCAGAGCTTAAGAAGCTCAATGCTCTATGACGACCCAAGCCTAGCCCCTAGACGTGACCGGCGAATAGGGAATCTGAAAAAACCTCAAACAAGCCTCATAGCATATCATTACACATCCTTGGTCGCAAAAGCAATTAGAATGACAATAAAAGATAAATGTAAACAAGGCGAAATTGGGACTAAGTATAAATTTCCATATCATAAACATCAAGAGTCAATAGAGTCAAGCTCGTATCATAGATATATCATATATCCAGAAACACCTATACTACATAGACAAGAGCGAGGGCCAAGGCAAAGAATTGGGCTCACCCTCATAGTCAATACATAAGTCGAAGAGAGAAAGTCTTAATCCATAACAATAGATCATAAGTAATGTCCCTGGAGTGGAGGACTCACCAATAAGTTTGATAGAAGTTATACTAGCCATATGGAGGAGGATGATCAAGCGGTACACCGGTTCCTATATGGTGACATCATGTAGGCATAGAGTATACATTAGACATTTGAATGTACAAAGTATGTAGGATGCAATGCAACAAGAGGTAGGTACCATAGACAAAATGCATAATCATAAGCAACGAATAACATAATAACAATATGGCATATATGAATGATGTTTGAAGTAAAACTATGCTTATATAGCTCATAATACGAGTGTAAGAAGTGACCATTATAGTGCAAGCAAAGGGCTACCACCCCCTTAGATAGGCGCATGCGGTACGAACCACTTTATGAGGTTGATGGAGTACAAACCCCCCATCGAGGTTGACAGAGTACAAACCCCCCATCAAGGTTGATGGGTACCAACCCCCAATAAGGTTACCAAGGCCTACCATCCCTCTAGCTAGGTGACCAAGATACCAACCCTTCGATAGGTTACTCGGGCCTACAGTGCCCCGAGCTAGGCTTGGTCATCCCCATACATAGTAACACCCTCAAATAATATACATCAAGACCCTTCATCAATCCTCACCATAGACCTTTGATTCATAACCCCAAACATACCAAAACAATCAAAATTGATAAATCCCAACATAGTGTGCAGTGATTTGCATAATAAGTACGATCCATGAGTAAATCAACTTTAAATCATGAAATTTTTACGAAAAGAAAGCTTAGGCATCATGGGTGAAAGAAACCCACATACCTTAGCTTTGGAGATGAATTTGATAAAGATTGGAGATGGAGACATGAAACTTGAGAGGAAATCTTTAGTTTCGGAGAGGGTTTTGAGACTTGAATTTAGAAGATAAAATATTGGTTGAGTGTTTGAATGAGTATTGGGGAATATATAGAATGATATGAGGGTGAAAAATGGTTAAGTATGAGTATTTTTACATTTGGGGACACTTATGCTCAAGAATTCAAACTCTTGGACCGCAAGAAAAATATCTAGAGGAAAAACTATACATGTCCACATCACGAACAGGACGTGAAAATGAATTTCTTCATCTGCGCGCCCGCAGCGCGAAAAGCTCTTTGGAAATTGCCACTTGGAAAATCAAAATTGCTAATCGTTTGCTCTAAAATTGGGGTTAGACCCTTCTCTCCCTAATTTTTACCCCCTAAACAAGAATATGAAGTTAGATTTTCAATAAAGTGCATGAATTTTGAGATATATGGAAATTACAATTTCGGGCACTTCCGAGGTACATTTTCGAGCACTTTTGGTGGTCGTTTCAATATCTCCCCCTTGGGAATTTTCATTCTCAAATGTCAAAAAGACATATATGAGATGCACAAACATAAAAATTTTAGCCCACATAGAGATGCAATAATGCACTTAAATATCATTTCAAAAACTTCATCACAAGTGTAAAATCATCATGAAGTTATCAATTTAAACATGAACATATGCAATGACATGGGGCTGAATCGAAAACTTGAGATCGAACAAAGAACATAGATCAATACCTTTGGCTTGAGTGGAGTGGAAAAGTTATGGGTACAACTTTTGCATTTCCGCTTCGGCCTCCCAAAAAGCACTCTCAACTTGTTGATTTCTCCAAAGGACCTTCACGGAAGCTACCTCGTTTCTCAACCTCTTTACTTGCCTATACAAAGTCTGAACTGGAAACTCTTCATATGTCAAATTATCCTCAACAACACCCACAACATCAAGAGGCACAATGGCATTCGGATCACCCACACATTTCCTCAAAATGGACACATGGAACACCGTATGAACCAATTCTATCTCACTAGGCAGCCTCAACTCATAAGCTATCTTGACAATCATCCTCATGACCTCATAACGACCAACATATCTTGGGCGTAACTTTTCCTTCTTACCAAAACGGACCACACCCTTTATGGGTGAAACCTTTAGGTAGACCTAATCACCGACTTTGAATTCAAGGTCTCTTTTTCTCACATCAACATAAGATTTTTGACGACTTTGGGCTATCTTCAACCTTTTCCTAATCATATTAACCTTCTCAAGAGCCTCCATAAATAGATTTGGTCCTGAAAAAGCTATCTGAGCAACCTCAAACCATCCGACTGGTGATCTACAACATCTCCCATAGGGAGCCTCAAAAGGAGCCATATCGATGCTAGAATGATAGCTATTGTTGTAGGCAAACTCAATCAATGGAAAATGATCATCTCGACTACCTTTAAGCTCCAACACGCATGCTCTAAGGATACTCTTAAGGGTTTGGATCATTTTCTTGGCTTGGCCATCCATTTGAGAGTGGAAGGCCATAGAAAGCTTAACTCTAGTATCAAGACCTCTTTGGAAGGACCTCCAAATTGTGAAGTGAATTGTGCCCCATAATCTAATATGATGGACAAAGGAACCCCATACAACCTCACTAAGTCATTAATGTACAACCTTGCATAATCTTCAGCCCCAAATGTGGTCTTAACCAGTAGAAAGTGAGTCAATTTTGTCATCCTATCAAACACAACCCAAATGGAATCAAAACCCTTTCTAGTTTGGGCAACCCAACCACAAAATCCATATTTATCTCTTCCCACTTCCAACTAGGAACTTCAATGTCTTGGGTTAGGCCACCCATAACCCAACCTTTGATGTTCAACTTTGATTTGTTGACAAGTATGACAACAGAAAACCAAATTTGGCAATGTCCCTCTTCATGCCTCCCCGCCAATACAAATCCCTCAAGTCACTATACATTTTGGTGTAGCCGGAGATGATAGAATAAGAAGAGTTATCACCCTTATCAATGATCCTTTCTATCAAACCATCAACACATGGTACACACAACCTACCTTTGTATCTAAGGGCACCATCTCTCCCTTCGGAGAAAACCACTACTTTGCCCTCGTTCACCAAGGCCTTCAATTCTAATAAGGAGGGATCAAGATCTTATTTTGCCATCAACTCATCAACCAAAGAAGACTTAGAATCATCAACAACAACCACACCACTATTACCATCCTCTTCAAACATAACTCCCAATCTAGCCAACCAATGTACTACCCTAGCCATCTCCTTCTCATTACGATCAACATGTGCTAGGCTACCAATATCAACACCCTATGGAAGGCATCCATCACCACATTTGCCCTACCCGGATGATAATGCACACTCATATCATAGACCTTAAGAAGTTCTAACCATCTCCTTTGCCTCAAGTTGAGATCCTTTTGAGTGAAGACATATTGGAGGCTCTTATGATCAGTGAACACATCAACATGCACCCTATAAAATTAGTAGCCCTAAATCTTTAATGCAAACACAATGGTGGCTAATTCTAGATCATGTGTAGGGTAGTTCCTTTCATGTACCTTGAGTTGTCTACAAGCATAAGCTATGACTTTACCAGTTTGCATCAACACATAACCCAAACCAACTGGGGAAGCATCATAATGCACCACAAATCCCTCAAGCCTATCCGGTAAAGCTAATATAGGAGTGTACACAATCTTGTCTTTCAATATTTGGAAACTCCTCTCACAATCATTGAACCACACAAACTTGGCCTTCTTTTGAGTCAATTTTATCATAGGGGAAGGAATAGAAGAGAACCCATTCACAAACCTCCTATAATAGCCCACTAAGCCCAAGAAACTCCTAATGTCCGACGGAGTCAATGGTCTAGGCCAATTTCTAATCACATCATTCTTCTTTAGATCTACCTTAATACCATCACCTGATGCTATATGTCCTAGGAAGGCAACCTCCCTCAACCAAAAATCACACTTTTCATATTTATCATACAATTTCTCCTCCCTCAAACTTTGTAACACAACCCTCAAATGAGCTCTATGGTCCTTCTCACCACGAGAATAGATCAAAATGTCATCAATGAAGGCCACAACAAAGGAATTAAGGTAAGGCTTATAGATATTATTCATTAGGTCCATAAAGATGGCCGGTGCATTGGTCAACCTAAAAGACATCACAACAAACTCATAATGCCCATATCTAGTCCGAAAGGCCATCTTGGGAATATCACACTCCCTCACCTTTAGTTCATGATACCTGAACCGAAGATCAATCTTAGAGAAAAGGCTTGCCCCTTACAATTGGTCAAAATATCACACTCCTTCACTTTCACTTAATGTTACCTGGACCGAATATCAATCTTAGAGAAATGGCTAGCCCCTTGCAATTGGTCAAACAAATCATCAATCCTTGGAATAGGATACCTATTCTTGATGGTGACCCTATTGAGTTGTCAGTAGTCAATAACATCCTAAGGGGCCCATCTTTGTTTTTTACAAACAACACCGGAGCACTCCAAGGTGATTAGCTAGGTCTAATAAATCCCTTCTCCAATAAGTCCCTCAATTGTTCCTTCAACTCTGCAGGGGACATACTGTAAAGGGGAATAGAAATGTGCTGAGTATCAGGGAGGAGGTCTATGCCAAAGTCTATTTCCCTTTTGAGAGGTCTTTGCCAACAACATCTCTAAAAATAGAACTTAACGGGGGCCAAGACAAGCAACTGGGCTCACTCTCATAGTCAAAATATACAATAATGGAAGAGAGTTGTAATACATAATATAAGAGTATAAATAATGTCCCTAGAATGGAGGACTCACCAACTAGCTTGAAAGAAAGATCCTACAAGCCACGTGGAGGAGGAGGATCAAGTGGGGCTCCGATTCCTACATGGTGATATCATGTAGGCATAGAGTATGTGTTAGTATATTTGTATGTACTAAGTATGTAGGATGCAATACAACAAGAGGTAGACAACATAATCAAAATGCATATTAATAGCAAGAGACAGTATATTAGCAACTGCATGAACAATTCTTTGAATAAAACATGTTTGAAAAATAATCATACTTACATAGCTTGTTTAAGCCAATAAGATGATATGCTTAGATCATCCAAATATCTTATACTAGAGGGTAAGGGATATAGCATGATTCATAACCTTTTTTAGTAGGTAATGGGTAGTACATGAGATAATGAATAGCATATGAGGGTAGAAGGTAGCATAGGTCATAACCCCTACATATGTGCACGAGATAATACATAACCCTACATCACATATGAAGTTGAGATGTACCACATAGTTCATCACCCCTTCATATGAGCACATTGCATAACCTCAAATCATACATGAGGGTAAGGAGTACAACATAGTTCATAACCCTTCATGCAGATATGAGTAAGTGAGTAGCATTGATTTGTATATAAGGGTAAAGTGTACAACATAGTTCATGACCCCTATATATAGAAATTGGACTTGTACTAGAGGGTAAAGCATATAACATATTTCATAAACCCTTGTAGTAGGCTTCATAATTCACAAAAGCATAAACCTTAGCATAAGGACTCTATAACTCATCAACCATTCCCAAGAATACAACGAACATGAGAGCCCAACACTTCACTTGCAATACCATAGGTTCTTTACATGGTTTAAACACACATATATACATTTCTTTCATTACCATAAGCCACTTGACTTATAAACTACACAATGGACCATCAATAACTCAAGAACCCTAATTCGGATATTTTATCAAACATTTGGTGTATGTAGTGCTAGTGTAAAACCATGTAATTCAAGAGTGAAATCATGCTAAAAAATTCAATGTAAAACCATCAATAGAGACTTGGTAACACCCTTAAGAAATATACATCAAAACCCTTCATCAAATCTCACAATAGATCTTAGATTTATAGCTCAAACTTGCTAAAATAACTATAATTTCATGAAACCCCAACATAGTGTGTAGTGAAATTCATAATAGATTAGACCTATGAGTAAATCAACTTCAAATCATGAAAGTTTAGGTAAAAGAGAGCTTGGGTATCATGGGTGAGAGGAACTCATGAAAGAAACCCATATACCTTGACTTTGGAGAATCCTTGAAGAAGATTGGAGATAGAGACTTGAAGCTTGAATGAGAACTTTAAAATCTGAATGAGTTTTAGGACTTGAAATTTAGAGATGAAATATTGTCTATGTGTTTGAGAGAGTATTTGAGAATGTCTTGGATGATATGAGGGTGAAATAAGACTAAGTATAGTTATTTTCATGCATGGAAAGGCTAAGGTCCTAGATCAAAAAGTCTTGGACTGAACTTGAAAACTGGCACCGAAATAAAGCATTGGTGCATTGTGCCAGCAACGTGCATACCTGTCTATTTTTGATATCACACATGAATTTTGAGATATATGGATATTATAATTCCAGGTACTTTTGAGACACATTTTTGGGAAATTTTTGGGGTCATTTCACTCAACTCAAAGGGTCTTTATATAAAGTCTTTAGTCTTTAAACTATGCGCCACTATAGGATTATGTATTATACCCTTGGTATTCTAGTGGATCCATCTAGTTCATGTTATCATGTTTGGTTTGCCTTGGCAAGTACATCACACTTCGCTAGGAGGTGTCATGCCTGATCACCTATACCAAGGGGTGTCATTCCTTAGATTCCAAGTTGTAGCTGCTTGGTTTATGTAGGTTGAGGTCTCTTCCCACATATTTATTGCATGTTATGCAAGTTAAATATTTTACAAGCATGTTATAGTACAAATATCGATCATGTATGTTATATTAAGATTATATATCCACTAATTATGATTATGCATTTTGAATATATTAACTTATGTTTTTGTTGCATTGCACCCCATATACTTAGTACATTCTAATATACTAACACATGCTCTATGCCTATATGATATTACCATGTAGGGACCAAAGCTCCTTTGATCATCCTCCTTCACGTGACTAGTTTGGTACTTCAAAGAAAGCTTTAGTGAGTCCTCCACTATGAGGACAATATATATGTTACTCATGCTGTGTTGAGACTTCTTTTATGTTGAACACTTGTTATCATAAGGGTGAGCCTGAGAATTATCTTGGCCCCCACTCTATTCTAAAGTAGAGATATTGTTGGATACTAAATGTGTATATGCTTATAAGCTTTATTCTTCTTATGTTTCTATGTTTATGAAAGACTTCCCTTAGCCCACTTCCCTTTTTCATACTTAACTCTTATTAATGTATATTTTCAATTCTGCAACCAAGGATGTGTGTAAGATATGCTAAGAGGCTTGTTTGGGTTGTCTTAGAACTTACCATTTGTCGTGTCACATCTAGACCCTAGGCTTAGATCGTGAAAAGCTTGGTATCAGAGCACTAGGTTGTTAATTATCATTGTAAATCGAGCACACCATGTTAATTATAGTCTTTTTCATGGTTGTGAATTGCGACACAACTATGAATGGGAGGCTATGAGGCATTTTAGGAAATATTTCATTTCTTTATGATCTACATCATGCTTTAGATGTAAAGATAAGGATTTTTCCCTTAATGAATGCTCTTTTCTCTTCTAGATCATGCCACTACCAAGAGGAAGACTAAGGAGAGCCCGCATAGTCGAGGAGCAACCGGCCCCCCCGCTCCTCAAAAAGAAGGTGTGGCCCAAGATGGGTTTTGAGATGCCATCACAATATTAGCCTGTGCTATGACCAACTAAATAAATCAAAGGGGCCAAGCTCCTCATGCTTCTACTCCAGCCGCAAGGGTAAGGGTTTTCACAAGAATGAATCCTTCAAAGTTTTATGGGTTCAAGGCGGAGGAGGATCCCCAAGAGTTAATTGATGAGGTGTATAAATATTTATCATGGGGGTCAATACGGAAAAAATGGAATTAGGCTACCAACTCAAGGGTGTGGCCCAAATTTTGTTTACTCAATGGAAATTGGAGAGGAGAAATGATGATGCCATTCCTTGGGAAAAGTTCAAAGTTTCCTTCCTCAACTGGTTCATCCCTATCAAGTTAAGAGAGGCTAATATGTTTGAGTTTATGAACCTCAAGCAAGGTTCCATGAGTTTGAGGGAGTGTGCCCTCAAATTCAATAAGCTTTCCATGTATGCTCCTCATTTGGTTGCTGCTCCTAGGTCAAGGATAAATAAGTTTGTATAGAGAGTGTCTGACTTGGTGAATGAAGAGTATCATACCACTATGTTAGTAAGTTATATGGACTTGTCTCAGCTCATGACACATACCTAACAACTTGAAAGGGAGAAACTTAGGAAGAGAAGAAGCGGAGAGTCTAAGAGGGCTCAATTTGAGGGTGGCTACAAAGGTGCCAAGGATGCCTGGTTTCATCAAAGCCACAAGTTCCAAGGCCAAGGGTTCTCCAATGCTCCTAACAAGGGGTTTGATTATGACAGGGTGTCTAACCCAAGATTCTAAGGTGGTAATAGTGGTGTATGGCTAATTGTCAATTTTGAGCGATATAAAATAGGTTCTTTTCTTTCTATTTTGTCGTCAAAATCCTTTTTTTGTTTTATTTTAGATTTCTAATTTAGATTTTCTAAAAAAATATGAAATTGATGATTAAATAATGAAAATAATTTTTTAACTCTATTCATTATTCCTTAATTTGAGTATAGAACGGTTTAGTTACAAGAGTTTAATTCTGAATTCAAGGATGACCCATCTTAAGTGCCAAAAGTGTGGGTGAAACCATGGTGGTCCATGTTTGAACAATTCTAATGCTTGCTTTTATTATGGTGAGATGGGACACAAGGTTATCGATTGTCCTCATGCTCAAAACAAGAGTAGAGATGGTCGTCCTCAAGGCCAAAGGGCAAAGGGAGGCCAACAAGGGGCTACTCTAAGGCAAAATAAGTTCTATGCTCTCCAATGAAGGGAAGAAGTGGATGAGGTACCCAATGTTGTTATCAATATGTCAAAGGTTCTTGATTATGATGTGTATGCTTTGATAGATCCGAGTGTCTTTCTTTTTTTCATTACTCCTTTTATTGCCAATAAGCTTCATGTGTGTCTCGAATTGTTATGTGAACCTTATGAAGTGTCAACCCCTATTGGTGAGTCCATTATTACTAAAAAAAGTCTACAGAAAATTCCTGTTTCCATATTACATAAAGTCTTGCCTTGTGATTTTGTTGAACTGGACATGGTATTTTGATATTATTATTGGGATGGATTGGTTACATACTTCTATTGATTATATAACTCACAATGGTAGGTTCCAATTCCTTAGTGAGCCCATCCTTGAGTAGGAAAGTCGTAATGTGATGGTCAAGGGTAGATTTATTTCTTGCCTTAAAGTCCAAAAATTGATATCTAATAATTGCATTTATCACCTTATAAGGGTTAGGGATGTTGAGTCTAAAGTCCTTCATATTGAGTCAGTTCCGATTGTCAATGAGTTTCTTGATATCTTTCCCAAAGAGCCTCCTGGTGTTGCTTCTAAAAGGAAAATAGACTTTGGTATGGACCTCCTCCCCAATACAAAACTCATTTCAGTTCCCCCTTATCCTATGGTCCCACAGAGTTGAAGGAGTTGAAGGATCAATTGAGGGTTTTTTTGGAGAAGGGTTTCATAAAACCTAGCAAGTCATTGTGGGGTGCAGCGGTGTTGTTTGTAATGAAAATAGATAGTTTTCTTAGAATGTACATCGATTACCAACAACTTAATAGGGTCACTATAAAGAACAAGTATCCTCTATCGAGGATTGATGACTTTTTTGATCAATTACAAGGTACTAGTCACTTTTCTAAGATTGATCTTCGGTATGGATACCACCAAGTGAAGGTGAGGGAGTGTAATATTCCCAAGATGGCTTTCTGGACTAGGTATGGGCACTTTGAATTTGTGGTAATGTCTTTTGGCTTGACTAATGCATCGGCAATATTTATGAATTTCATGAATAGGGTCTTTAAACCCTATGTTCATATATTTATAGTGGTCTTTATTAATGATACATTGATTTATTCCCATAATGAGGAAGAACATGTGAATCACTTGAGGATGGTGCTGCAAATCTTGAGGGATAAGAGGTTGTTTGTTAAGTATGAAAAATGTGAATTTTGGTTGAAAGAGGTTAATTTTCTAGGGCTTGTGGTGTCGGGTGATGGCATTAACATGGATCCTAAAAAGACGAAAGTGATAAGAAATTAGCCTAAACCCTTGACTCCGATAGATATTAGGTGTTTCTTAGGTTTGGCAGGTTACTACCGGAGGTTTGTGAATGGTTTTTTTTCTATTGCTTCCCCTACATCAAAGTTAACCCAAAAGAAGGCAAAATTTGTTTGGATTGATGAATGTGAAAAGAGTTTTTGAACTTTGAGAGACAAGCTTATCTCTGCTCCTATTTTGGCTTTACCGGAAGGGTTAGAAGGATTTTTGGTTTATTGTGATACCTCAAGGATTGGTTTGGAGTGTGTTTTGATGAGAAATTGCAAGGTTATAGCATATGTCTCTAGACAACTTAACGTATATGAACAAAATTATCCCACCCATGATCTTGAATTGGCGGCCATGGTGTTTTCTTTGAAAATTTAGTGACATTATTTATATGAGGTTCATGTTAATATGTTTACCAACCACAAGAGTAGCCAATATGTGTTCACACAAAACGATCTTAAATTGAGACAAAGAAGGTAGTTAGAACTCCTTAAGGATTATGACATGAGTGTGCACTATCATCCTAACAAAGCTAATGTTATGGTCGACGCTCTAAGTAGAATGTCCATAAGTTGTCTAGATCATATTTAGGTTGGTAACAAGGAGGTGGCTAGAGAAGTTCATTGGTTGGCTAGGCTAGGGGTTAGGTTGAATGAAGTTGAAAATGTTGGTGTAGTATTTGTTGATGGTTCCAAATCTTCTTTGATTTAGGGAGTCAGGTCAAAACAAGACCTTGACCTCACTATGCTAGAATTGAAGGCTTTGGTGAAGGATTGTGAAGTGGAGCTTTTCTCCCAAGGGGGAGACGGTGTCCTTAGGTACCAAGGTAGGATGTGTGTGCCTAATGTTGGTGATTTGAGGGAGCTGATTTTGAAGGAGGCCCATAGTTCATCCTAATCTATTCACCCCAGTTCCATAAAGATGTATAGAGATTTGAGGGAGATGTATCGGTGGGATGGTATGAGGAGAGATATTTCCAAGTTTGTTAAAGATTTTTCCAATCTCTTCTGAAAGGGTCCTCCTTTGTCAGCTCCTATACTAGATGTCACAATTGTCAACAAGTGAATGCCCAAAGTCAAAGGCCGGGTGACCTAGCCCAAGACATTTAAATTCATACTTGGAAGTGGGAAGAGATCAACATAGATTTTATGGTTGGGTTGCCTAACACTAGGAAACACTTTGATTCTATTTAGGTTATTGTGGATAGAATGACAAATCAGACTCACTTTCTACCAGTTAAAATGACCTATAGTGCCGAAGATTATGCCAAGTTATATATTCATGAGTTGGTTAGAATATATGGGGTTCCCTTGTCTATCATTTTGGATCATGGTGCTTAATTCACTTCTCTTTTTTTGAGATCCTTTCAAAAGGGTCTTGGTAACAATATCAAGTTTAGCACGACTTTTCATTTTCGAATGGATGGCCAAGCTGAAAGAACTATCCAAACTCTTGAAGATATGCTTAGAGCTTGTGTTTTGGAGTTTAAGGGTAGTTGGGATGAACCTCTTCCATTTATTGAGTTTGCATATAACAATACCTACCACTCTAGTATTGGCATGGCTTCGTTTGAAGCCTTATATGGTAGGTGTTATAGATCCCTGGTTAGATGGTTTGATGTAGGATAGATGGCTTTGTTGTGTCCGAATTTGATTATGGAAGCTTTGGAGAAGGTGAGCTTGATAAGGGAGAGATTGAAAATGGCTCAAAGTAGACAAAGGTCTTATTTTGATGTGAGGAGAAGAGATCTTAAGTTTAATATTGACGATTGGGTCTACTTGAATGTCTCACCCATGAATGGTGTAGTTTGGTTTGGCAAGAAAAAAAATTGAGCCCAAGGTTTGTTGGTCCTTATAGAATTTTAAGGAGAATTGGCAAGGCTTCCTATGAATTGGAGTTGTCTGTGGAGATGAATATGGTTCATCTGATCTTCCATGTATCTATATTAAGGAGATGTGTTGGTGACCTAAATACTATAGTGCCCTCAGAGGTTATGGGTGATGTGGAGGATAATTTGACCTATAAGGAGGTAACAATGGAAATATTGGATAGACAAGTGAAAAGGTTGAGGAACAAAGAATTAGCATCAGTCAAGGTCCTTTGAAGGAATCAACAAGTTGAAAGTACTACATGGGAAGCTGAAGTGAACATGAAAAAGGGATACACATACCACTTCCACTCTAGTCAAGCTGAAGGTAATAACTTAAGTCTCATCTATGATTTCAAGTTTTAAGCTTCATCCTTCATGTCATTTTGCAAGCATTCATGTTTACGGTAACATGCTTATGGTGCTTTCTGAAATTCACGTTGAGACTTTTTGAAAAATGATGTTTAAGTGCATTTGTTGCATTCAGGTCAGCCTAAAATCTTCATAATTACTTCTCTTACCCATATTTCTTTGACAATCAGGGAAAAATGTTCCCAGGGGGGAGATAATGAAACACCTCTCATGTGCTTCTTAATGCCCCATAATTGTAATTTCCATATATCTCAAAATCATGTGTGATTTTGGAAATCTGACTTTATATTCTTGATCGGGGGGCAAAATTAAGTGGGAAATGGGTATAATCTAGATTTTTAGAAGACCCGTAGTGAAAGATAATTGTTGCTAGTTTTCATTTTCCATTGGCTGACCGCGCCCAAGCCACGACACCCCTAGGGAACGAAGTAGTGTAATTGTTGCCTCTGCGACTGGTCCACATCCCACCTAGGGTGCGGACCAGTGCATTTCGTGCCCTATTTTTCTAACTTAGCTTAAGGGTATTGGGGTCATAGCTTGATGCCCATTTAAACATGAAATCTTCCATACTTAGCCATTTTTCAACTCTATAACTCAGAAAACCCTCTCTAGAACCTCTCCAAGATATTATCAAATCTCTCATTCAAATTCAAGGATTTCAGGCTAAATTTTGGAACTCAAGAAACCATCTCAAGCTTCAAGTCTCATTCAAGTTCATTTCAAGAAATTCAAGATTTAAGGTATATGGGTCTTCATCCATAGGTTCTTTCACCCATGTAGCCCAACGTTCTCTTTTTATGGATATTATATGATTTATGTTTAAGGTATGTGGGTCTGCATCCATGGATCCTTTCACCCATGGAGCCCAACTTTTTCTTTTTATGAAAATTGCATGATTTCAAGTTGTATTACTTATGCGTATCTTTTATTATGAAATATGAACATAAATTATGTTAGAGTTTTATTAAGTATTGATTGATTATGCATGAATATCTATTGCAAGCTTATTCCATGAATTGGTTTTGTCTATTGAGACTATGCATGATTTGAGCTATAAAATTTGAAATATTATGAGATGTTGTAATGGATTTCAAAATACCCTAAATGAGGGTTTTACTACAATGTAGTGGGTTGATTTGCAATGAGTTTACTCTTTATGTTTTACTCTTGATTTGCAAGATGACCTCTTGTGAGCCATTCATGTCAAGGCAAGAGATCATGTATGATTATTATTAACTCTCATGTTCAAGTTAGGCTCAATAGTAGAGGTATAGCATGTTAATGAGCTACTCATGTCATGTTATCATGTTATATACAAGTTACTCATTTTATTATCAAAGTATGATTATTTCAAGTATTACGTGGGATTTGACATAGCACCATTGAGGCTTAAGATGGGGGCTTGATATGCTATCAAAATACAACACATTTGAGGCCCAAAATAAGGGATTTTGTGAGTTCATAATGCAAAGTTTTATGGGTTTTATGTGTTTTTGTGTTGTTCTTGCAGAAAAGTTAGATTGGCATGATTTTGAAGAAAAAGTTGCAGATTTTGTTGAATCATAAGATATATGAGCTCACCTATGAGTCATAGCCCAAGCTACGAGTTGCAGGGTGTATCGTAGCAAAAGACAGAGACCAAAATTCCAAAATCTACTAAGTGGAGGTCACCTCTACGAGGCCATCCTACAAGTCATAAGTCTAACCACGACTTGTGTAGATGGACTCATAGTAAGAATCAGAGAACCAAAATATTGAACCAAAAATTAAAGGTCGAGACTACGAGATGAATATACAAGTCGTAGCTCAAGCAATGACTCATACCTATAGGTCATACCAGTTTGATCTAAGATGCCAAGAACCTGATATAAGACCCTGACTATGACTCGTAGGTCACCCTACGAGTCATACCTGTAAGGCGTACCAGTTGCCAACTGTCTTTTCTATATTATATTTAGGGTTTATTTGTAAACACTATAAATACATTAAGTTAGGTTTTTATGAAAGAGATTCTAGATTTTAGAAGATAGGACTTACCTTTGAATATTCTCTCAAGAATATTTTAGGGTTTTAGATTAAATTATTATTCTCTCTATGAAAACTCATTTTGAGGATTGAAAATCTTGCTTTGTACTCATTGTTGATTAATCAAGCTTGTAGGTTTGCAACTTGTGGTGCCTACACTCTTCAGTTTTTTTGGTAAAACATTCATTTATGTCTTGTGTGTACATTTTTCCTTATTTTGCCTTAGCTAAGAATAGCTAAGCACCCACAACTTGGGGTTGTGAGAATCATGGGTTGTTGACTTGAAATAACCTAGGTTTATGGCATTACTATGATTGGGGTTTGAGTGTATTGTCTATTTCCCTTTATTATAATTATTGTTTGGTGGTTTCCAACACCAAACCCCACCAACTATCACAAGCCCGACCAAGATAGTGACGTATAGGAAAAGGTAAGTAGATGATAGGATTCGATTTATGTGTTCTTATCTAATCAACCAAACTTAACCAAGGGAAGGTTGATTGGAACAATTAGTAATGGTTAGTTGGCATGCCATGGTGGCCGACCAAACGCCATGGTGAAATTCGACCTTCACCTTCACAAGTGGGATGGATGAACCTAAGTTACCATTTTGCATGTGAATTTCCAACTATAGTTATGTTACCTAGGGTAATTGAGTCAATAAACCATGATGAGCACAATTCCTAAGTTGTCCCTAAAATTGAGTGTTTTCTTGCATCATAGTTTAGTGTTTATTTTACTTTGTTTTTGAATCAAAAATCACCGCCCCCACCATTTAGAGATTTTAGTTATTTATGCTTAAAATGATTAGTAGTGTATTCTTAGTGTCAAGCCCTATATTCCCTGTGGATTCGACCCTGACCTTCAGTTAGGTTAACTACTGATAGTGATCGCTTTCTTGTTGGAGCGTGAACATCATCAAAAATTATAGCGTCATTGCCAGGGAATACAACTAGGTTTTGACTTGAATCTACTATTTGTTAGTTCTAGTGTTGATTCCTAGAATCTCTTGTATTTTACTTTTATTTTTCTTTTGTTGGTTGATTTTAAGTGTAGATCGGCTGACATGATGACTGAACAAAAGCTTTACATTGCAAATAACTTGTTGGAAACCTTGCAGAAGTGAGCCATATTTTATGGGTGAGAGTCCGAAGACCCCCAAGTTTACCTGCATAATTTTATTCAAACACAAAGGGGGGTCCTTGGGATAAGACATCTTGCTTGGGAGGCCACGGTTCTTCAGGTCTTCCACATGACTCTGCGGAGTGAAGTTACAGAATAGTGGTCAATTCTCCCATCCAATGTTTGTCCTAATTGGGGGGAGGTACAGAGAGTCCAATAAGCAAAAACTACAGAACAACATTTGCAATTTCAAATGGGTGCTAGGAGAACCTTTGGTAGTGACTTAGGATGATACAAGCAGTGCTTGGCAGCGAACCAAAACCACGGTCTGACTGATGATGAAATGGCGGCTAGCTTCTACCAAGCACTAACCTCCAAGCAACAAGGGCATGTTGATGCATTGTTTAGAGGGGACTATTGGGAGTTCATGAGACAACCATTTTATGAGATCACTGAGTATATGAACATGCTATCTGCAGTTGCCTAAGTATACCAACCCTTCCAAAGACAAGTCGGACCATCCACTAATGCATTGAAGGGAACCTAGGTAAACCCAAAAGCTAGAATGCGTCAAATTGGCTGAGATTATCACACCAGCATTGCATCATTGGTAAGCTAACAAGGATTAAGCATATATTGGAATAAGTCATGACCAAGGTCAATAAGCAAGATGATATGGTTTGGGAGATAAAGTTTGATGTTCTCAAAAGTAACTACAAAGTGGAACAACAAACTTTGTCAATGGAAAGGCTCAGAGATAGAATGGAGCATATTGCTAAGAAACTAGAGGTAGTATAGGAAGGGAAAAGGAGGAATAGCAGGAGCAGCGGTGGAACTCATGGAGAAGTTTGATTAACTATGATGGCAAAGTCGAGTCACGATGTTAAACAAGGCGCATCTTGGGTGGTAACCCAAGTATCCTTTATACTTTTAAATAGTTTTAAGTTTATTTTGGTTGATTAAATTGTTAGGTAGTGGTTTGATGTTTATTTTGAGTGTTAAGACACTGGATCAGTTGTATTATTTTGGACATTGGAGTATTTAGAGCTTTGGTTTGCAAGAATAACTCAACAACAGAAGATTTGAAGAAAATTATATTTGTAGTAGCCTCTATAATCAGGCCTACAAGTCATAGTGCACACTATGACTTGCAGTCATGCATCATAGAGTGAAACAGTAAGAATTTAATGTTGGCACACACACTATGAGCCAAATTTATGATTCATAGGGTCTCCTACGAATTATAAGTTGGGATCGTAGTGCCCAGGTATCAATTCTATTTTTCTAAGTGTTGAGTTCGGCTTTGAGGCCAGGTCCTATGAGTTGTATGAAGCCCTATGACTAGTAGTCAGGGTTTCGTAGCCCCAAAATGTAGAATTTTTAAAGTCAGCCCGATTTGATATAATATGGATCAAAATGAATTTTTACCCCTAAAGCCCTATTTGCTTGATCTAATCCACACAAATTTTTCCCAAATTAATCCCCCTACTATTCAGATCAATTTTTCCAGTGACCCACGTCATTTCCCAACCATTTTTCTTGCAAGCACTATAAGTAGGGTTTCGACTCCTCTCTTTTGTCTGACTTTGTCCAAATATCATTTGTCTTGCCTCAAGGTTTGTTCTTGGCAAAAAGTTGCACACAAATTTTATTATTTTCCTTAAATTGTTTGATGGTTATGTGTATAAGTGATGATAGTACATATACCCTTGAGTGATTGTTTGTCTAAATGTGAGAAATAGGGTTGCCGATTAAAATTCCCTATTGTTGTTCTAAAATTACTAAAGCACTCTTGTTAGACTTTATAATGATGGAAATATTTCCATATCTAATTATTGATCATGTTTTGAAGTGGTTATATGATATTTGGTTAGCATAGGTCCATGGTAGGGTTGAAATTAGGGTGTAAGTGTATGTTTGGAAATGATCAATTGAGATGCCCTTGTTAGGTTTGTTTTGAATTTTGTTATAACTCCCGTATTTCTGTGTCAATATTGATTGTTGTGAGTTTAGGGATTGATTGCTCTTAGGTATTTCTTGATTGTGATTAGGATATATTATCTAATGGTGGTGGGCCTAAATATATCTTTGTGAGATGAGTTTAGATTTTGGTTATCATGTCTAGGTCTAGGGTATGTTTTTGTGCTTATTCTATGGGTAAAAGCTTGCTTTGGTGCTGTTTGATTGGGTTGAATGAAGTGTGGTTGTTATTACAATATTGAGGGCACCACTAGTGCCTGTTGCTTTTCATCTACGAGGGTTCCTTACGACTCGTATATAGTCATATGGGATGTAGAGACCCCTCGTAGAAAGTAGCAGGAACCTATAGGACCTTGGCATATTCCATATGAGACCTACCTATGAACCATAATGTTCATTAAAAGTCATAGTGGGGAACTCGTGGGCGTTCTATAATTTTAATTTGAACACTAGAAAGTAGTATGAGCTAGACTACGACTTGTAGGTCCTCATGTGAGTCTTACCTGTGACTTGTACCAGGGTTCAGTGTTATAATTTTTCAGAAATTTGTGGTCTACGAGACCAGAGTACTACTCGTAGGTCACCCTATGAGTCATACATGTGCCTCATGCCTGCAGACTTGTAACTGATTCAGTCCCCTATTTATACTAGTTTTGTTACTCTTTATTTACTCTACTTTGTGGTTTCTATCCATTTCAAACACTATGGTGCTCACATTATATTTGTGGGTTAACTCTTTAGGTGATATGGCTCTAAAAGCTGGAAAAGAGGATACTAAAGCTCAAAGGAGACAGTTAAGGGATGACCCCTTTGATGATGAAACATCTGAGGGCTCTATGTAAATTCACGGAGTCCAGATTGATCCTAAAGCAAATATGCCTCAGGCTCGAGCCTATGTTGTACAAATACCAATAAAAGTTACTAGTCCCTCTCTGTCTGAAGAGATGAGGAATGAAGACATGTCAATTGATGGTCAGTCACTTTCAAAAGCAGAGTCCTTTGAGATATCTCATACCCAACCTGAGGAAACTAGTTCTCAACCTCCGGCTAGATACTACTACCACCGTTACTTCCACAGATCGTAGAAATACTAGATGGTATATTCTAGGCATGCAGGAAATATATGACAAAGGGTTAGAACCAAAGGGTCAAGGAAGGCTGGTTCGACAATTTCATGAAGAATCAAGACTCAATGATTCTGGATTGAGTAGAGTACCTAACTTGGAGACAGAGATCAACCATCACGGACTTGCATGGTTGTCCCAAAAGTTAGGCAAGTATGCTTCATATCTAGTCCAGGAATTTATGCTGCCTATTATGCCACTATTCTTCACGATCTGCCTCGAGGCAAGAAACCCACAGAACAGCCATGATCGCGAGAAGTTCTAGTGTAGGGTGAAGTTGTTCATATTTCAGAGGAGACTATCAAGAAGGTTCAGTTTGGGCTAAACTACATAGTACCTCGTTCCACCGTAGAGTATGATGCTAAAATTGCTAAGATAAGGAAAGTGGTGAGCGAGAAGAATGTGGATATGAAGACAAAGTTGCTTAGGTGGATAGCCAGCTAGATATGTGAGGAGCACGTGGAACCTATGTGGGTTATAAACCACACTACTCAGATCATGAAATTCCATCTCTCATTCACAGCTATATTTTGGTGGTCTATTATCTGTTGGCATATTAGACCCATATTTACAGATAATGTGATAACCCTAAGGAGGGTTGTACTACTAGCTAGCATTCTAGTTGGTTACGATATTGATTGGGCATGAGTCATGGCTGAACAGATCCATGAGTCAGCGATTCGTACTCAGACCCCATTACCTTTTCCCATCTTAATACATTGACTATGTAATGAGGCAGGGGTGCGTGTTTCTCTATACTTGGATCCACATATAGTGGCGCTACACACCATGGACCCCTGCCTGATAAAGGTTGATGAGAACCTGATGTCCCTACAGAGCATAGTTTCCCCTTCGATCATAGATCCATTCCTAGTAGAGCCTCCAACTCATAGTGCACCTCCAGCTGCTACTGGCACTACTTCAGTTGCTATAGAGCCTACGCCAGCTGTGGAAATTGAGTCTGCACCATCCTCTAGTACTTTAGCACCAACAATAACCACATTATAGGTTGATTCTCTTATTTCTATTGTTGTTTTTCAGGCATTATTATGCAGGGTGCTACGGTGGAATCCAGACTTCAAGCTCTATCTTTATGGGTCAGACCTTAGGTTGACTAGATTGTACATGACTTTGGGAAGAGGATGAAGACATTCGCCCGTGATTTCGTAGATAAGAGATTTAGGGCGATAGATGCCCGAGTAGATGCCTTTAAGGCAAGAGTTTAGAGGAGACTTGAGAGAGCTCTGCCTGCTGACATAAGCGCTGTGACTGAGGAGTTGGCCAAGTTTTAGGACAATTTATTGCAGATGTTGGTAGCTCCTATTGCAGTCCCAAAGGTAGCACCGACTGGTGATGAGGCATTTGAATAACTAGTCGATCATTCGGACGTCCGTAGAAAGAGGCCCCTTAAACATGATAATGATCCAGAGTTGGGTCAGAAAAGGCTGATATCAGAGGAGGAGCCCATACCAAGGAGGTGGTACAAGAGTCATTATTGTTGGCAGCTATTCAGAAAGATCGAACACAACACATCCCACATGGATAGGGTAGCTTAGGTACTACTGCGGAGGAGATAGAGCCCTAGGACCCTATATACTAGCTAGATACCGGTGCTAAAAGCACTATTATGTTTGACTTCTTTTGACCCAAGTTTTTATTTTATCATTTTGCATACTTTGTTCTATTGTTAGGTAATCTTTTTGTTATGTTGGTTTTTGGATATGTTTAAATATTTTTATGATTGGATGTTGTTTTTACTTATATTGTGGATGTTAGCTTTTGGTTTTTAATATGTGTAATACCAATAAAAGTTACTAGTCCCTCTCTGTCTGAAGAGATGAGGAATGAAGACATGTCAATTGATGGTCAGTCACTTTCAAAAGCAGAGTCCCT
>DF357425.1:98053-120441 GCA_000787875.1 Solanum virginianum | reverse complement strand
TAGAGTACTAGGGCAAGTTCTAAGTCCATACAATGATACATGAATGCATCAAAATAATCTCACATACACATGGCATTTGCATCCGCAATCAAGTATAGACTCATAGGTCATGCTTTCAGTCTTAGCTTACCTTTACAATATCAGAACAAATATTGCCATATACTCCAAAGATGTTTGAATGCATCAAAAATCACAACCTTAAAATTTTTGAGGGGTACTCAATTTTGCATCAAAACTTTAAAGAAAATCTAAGAACTATATATATGCCAAAAGATATTTTTACTATGCATTTACAAATTATCTATACTTTCTAAGACATGCTGGTTCAACAGAAAATTAAACATCCCCAAGGAAAAAGAAACACGACAAGAAAACCTTGGGACCAAAAATAGGGAAAGTTATGGGCTTGAGGCTACTCAGACTTCACCTTAATCCATAACTTCCATCACCCAAAAAAAAATGATACTTTGTCCTCAAAGTAAAGACAAAAACAAAAACAAAACACTATAATATAGAAATATATTCATACATCCATTAAAAACCAAAAATAAACATCCAAAATAGAACTAAAAAAAATATCTAACATAAACATGATTAAAACACAACCAAAAATCAACATAATAACAACATTGTCTAGAAAAGAACAAAGTATCCAAAATGTCAAGATAAGAACTGGGGTCAAAAGAAGTCAAACATATTAGCACATCAAGCACCGATCTTGGGCTGATCTGTAGGGTCCTAGGGCTGACTCTCCTCCTCTGCTGCAGTGCCAGAAGTACCCTTTCCATGTGGGGTCTGTGGTACTCTATATCATTGAATAGCCGCTAACAATAGCGGCTCCTAGACCACCTCCTCAAGTATGGGCTCCTCCCTTTGTCTTGACATCATCAGGGTCGGCTCTAGGTCAGTATGCTCAAGGGGTCTCTTTCCTCGGGTATCTAAATGGTCGGTGAGCCAATCAAATGACTCATCATCTATTGGGCTGGAACAGAAGCTGCCAACATCTGTAATAAGTTGGGCTTGAATTTGGCCAACTCTTCAGTAACCGCACTTGCATCGGTTGGCCTAGCTCCATCAATCATATTATGGACTCTAGCCTAGAATGCATCGACCCGTGCATCAATCGCTCAGACTCTTTCATGAACTAAATCTTGGGCAAATGCCCATATCCTCTCCTTGGCATCCCGAACAGTCTGATCAATTAATGCCCGAACCCGTACTGATAACTCTCACAGCCTGCCCTCTGCTATAGCCACCCTGAGTAATAAAGCCTGAAAAGCAACAGTAGAGAAAAGAGGGTCAACCTAAAATGTAGCTGCTACTAGTGCGGGGGTGTTGGTGGATGGGGTAGACTCGATATCTTCTACCGGTAGGGGCCTAAAATGTAGTTGCTGCTGGTGCTGGAGTACTGGTGGATGGTGTAGACTCGATCTCGGCTGCCTATGTAGGCTCTATAGTAGCCAGAGTAGTGTTTGTAGGAGCTGGAGGTGAACCTGGAACCTGTGGCTTGATCAAAAATGGCTCTGGGATAGGAGGTGGGATAGCTCGAGGTAAGACTACTAGGTTCTCATAAGTCCTTATCAGGCTGGGATCCATAGTGCGTATGGCTTTTACATGAGGGTCTCGGTTAGGGTCAATCAGAACACCTACTACACTACATAGTCGATGAATCAAAACAGGAAACGGTAGTGAGGTGCTCATCCGAGATGCAGCCTCATGAATTTGCTCTAAAATGATCAGGGCCCAATCTATAGCATACCCCGCTAGAAGGCTAGCCAATAATACCGCTCTCTCGAGGGTGATCACATTATCTGTAAAGTTGGCCTAATACGCCAACGGATAATGGACCACCAAAACTTGGCCCAAAAATAGAGGTGGGCTTTCACTATAAGATCTACACAGTTTTTGTCCCGCATCAGCTTAACACCTTTCTCACAAATCTGGATAGCAACCCACCTAGAAGCTCCGTCCTAACCCTAATGTCCTTCCCAGTCACTGTCATCATCATCTTTTCAATACAACTATCGTACTCCCTAGTGGACTGAGGAACTCTATAATAGGGTCCAAACTATACTCCTCAGATAGTCTCCTCCAAGATAACCATTCTCCTCCCCCAGATCATCACCATCCGTAGCTTAGGCTGCTCGATTACTCTTTTGTTCTTTGGCAACCCCCAGGGAAGTGTAGCAAGATACACCATATAGAATTGATGAACTATGCAAGGGGCATATTTGCCCAGCTTCTACATGGCCCACCTAAGTCTGTTCTCATCCAATCTCGCAGCTAATCTAGGTACTCTCTCTAGTCCCAAAGTGTTCAACCTGGACTCCTCGTGAAATTGGTGGACCGGCTTACCATGCCCTTTATTCCCCAACCCCTGGTCACATATTTCTCTCTTTCCAGGGATGCACCATCTATGATCAACTAGAGGTTATGACTGGACCTCCTCCTGATGGGTCTGGGAGGTGCTTGCTGACTCAGACTCGGAGCTAGAATATGAGGGGGTCATCTGGGGCAAGCTTCTGTCTGACCCATCCCCGTTACCCTGCTGTTCCCTCTCTTCATACAGGAAAGAACTACTCACTTCCATGGGCATCTGTATTGCAAGTGCTTGAGTCTGAGGTCTATTGGCCTCCAGGTCTAACCTAACTCTGTGGACTTCCACAAAGCCCTCAGATTGCTCGATGTCGGAGGATTCATCCTGCAACCTCCGTTGAAGAGCTTGAATAGTTCGTTTCTCTTTTTAAGGGATTTTGTCTACCAAAAAACCATAAGCAATATGTTAAACCCAGATGTTCAATTCAATAAAATATAAAGCAAAGAACAAGAAACAAACACAAATAAAAGTTAACTATATGCTGATGCAACTGCAGATGTACAATTATGACTTATAGGGTGTCCTATGAGTCATATATTGGCCTCATAGAACTAGTTGTGCCTTTAAAAATGCTTTCTGATCATAAATACGAGAAGTAGTTATGAGTTGTAAGATGACCTATGAGTCGTAGTTCTGATCTTGTGCCTCGTTTAAGAAACATTTTAAAAACTTAGCCAAGTTTATGAGACCCTCACTACAAGTCATACCAGGTACTATGAGTCGTATATGGGTCACGTATGAGAAATATGAAGGAATTACAGGTGACTGATGCTTGCTATGCAAGACCACTATGACTTGTATGGGAACTTACAAGTTGTAGGAGTGCCTCGTAACTGAGCACAGAAGCCACCTGCAATGACTACTTATTTCTTACTTAAAGCACAAATACATCACCCAATGTTTAACTCATTCAAGGAAATAGGGGCAAAGCTAGACTAAATGACACATATTCAATTCCAAACTAACATTGGCAGTTAAATAACCATTATCTCTAAAAGTCGAAATCATTTCTACAATTTGTTAAGCACACCAAACATAAAATATGTTACAAACTACAGTTGACAACCATACAACGTTCCCAAGGATGCAATTTTCATTCATAACAAGTCAATCAAAATCCTACATGTAAAAATATAAGCATCACAACCACAACACCTAAGTTCCAACTCTACCAACCATTCAAACAATGAGTGAACAACAAGTACAAATTACATAACATAGACCACAAAACTTCACATTCATAATCACCTATTCCCGAATTTCAATAAGGATCGATTCACAACTCCACCATTTGAAACCTAAAACCCTATATTACAATTCTAGTCAATTATCAATGTATAGCATGCTAAAATATGATCAAAATAGACTTATACTCATATAAGGAGCAATTCTCATCACCAACGATTGAGAAATTTAATCAAAGAGCTTACCAATCAGATTGAGAAGTGAACCAAAGTAAAGAAGAATGAAATTTATGGTAAAACCCTAAAAATCATTACCCTTGCCAGAATCTTCACTAGAAAATGATGTGGGTAGGTAAAATTTAAGGTTAGAGAAGGAATCTCAAGGTGGAATAGGGGTTTTTTGATGTCAGGTTAAGAAAATTGAGAATTTGAGGTCAAACGTGATTTTGACCTCTTATATAAGCAAACCGGGTCAATTTTTTTATAAAGCCGCTGATCGGAGCTATGAGTTCCTAACTATGAGTTGTAGGTCATTCTATGACTTATAGGTCCCAGACTCGTATCAACCCCAACACTTGCAAAAATTTAGGAATCATACCTAGGCACTACGAACCCCTCTTACTACTCGTAAGGCTGATCGTAGTGTATGTGTCAACTATAGATACTCACTAGTTTCCCCTACGAGGCATGACTACGAGTCATAATGAATATTACAAACTCATAGGACTGCTCGTAGGAGCTGCTACATGTTCAATTTTTTTAGATCTTTAGTTTTTCCACTTTTTACCTGCAAACCAAGTCTCAAAGCATAGAAATCCTCAAAAGTACTACAATTGCATTATTGTCTTCTAATTTAAAAAAACAACAACTACTACTCTATGTCATAAACAAACATATAATTAGCAAAATTCTTGGGTTGCCTCCTAAGAAGTTCCTTATTTAATATTGTGGCTCGACTATGTCATCTTCCATTATTAACTATCATCAAGGTCCACACTTCACTTTTGCATTCATCTGGGCGTTTCATGTATTGGCGAATATGAAACATAACTTCTGCATCATTAACTCTAAAGCGCAGTTGATCTGAATCCATATCCACTAGTGCTCTCCCAGTGGCCAGAAAAGGTCTCACAAAATGATGGACACCTCAAAATTAACTTCACAGTCTAGGATCACAAAATCTGCCATAAAGGTGAACTTATCGACTATAACAAGCACATCCAAAATTATTCCCTCCGGCTTTTTAATGGTTCGATCTTCCATGAGCAACTATATTCATGTCAGGCTAGGAGTACCAAGGCTATGCTTTTTGAATATGGAAAGATGCATTAAATTGATGCTTGCTCCTAAGTCAGATACTGCTCTGGCAAATTCAACATCACCGATAGTGTAAGTAATAGTGAATGTATCGGGAACCTCACGCTTTTGCACTAGGCATTTGGTCATGATTGCACTATATTATTAGAGCTCTTGAGAGAGCTCTTGGGTCAAAGTGCATTTCTTTGTTACAAAATCCTTCATATATTTAGCGTATGTGGGCATTTTCTCCAAGGTTTCCAAGAGAGAGATGTTGGTGGAGAGTTACTTCAACATTGAGAGGAAGTGTTTGAATTTACCCTTCTCTTCCTTCTTTTTGATAAACATGAATGCATGAGAAATTTCATAACATTGAGAGGAAGTGTTTGAATTTACCCTCCTCTTCCTTCTTCTTGAGCCTTTGAGGGAAAGAAGGAGGATGTTAGGCAATTTGTCGTGATTTCTCATGCACCCTTATTTCTTGTTGCATACCAACACCCTTTGAATCTTCTCCCTCAACTTTAACTTTACCACCAAGATTCTTCTTAACGACTTCATCCACAATAATTGGCATAGGGGGATATATTGTACTTTTGCCACTCTGAGTCATCACTGCCATGCAATGCCCTTCATTTTTAGGATTTTGAACTGTATTGCTTGGTAGGGTGCCCTTATTGAAACTTGTCCAAATTATTTTTCAACTTGCTTGATTGCCACTCAGTGAGTCTCTATCTTTTGATTAATACTTGAGATATCTGCTTTCATTCCCTTTAGGGTCTCATATTAGTGGTTGGCTCATTTCAATAATTTTTCAAACATATCTTCGATCCTAGAATTGCTTGATCCGGCATCACGATTGTGTGGTGCCACATAAGGACCACTTCTGTAACCTACTATTCTTTCCTATTCTGTTTCGAACACTCTCTCTCATAGTATCCACCCCTATTATCTCTGTACATGCCATCATGGTTAAAGTTCCAACCTTGATTCCTGGAGCCTTGCCTATGCTAAGTCTAATCCCACAGAATGCTTGATATAGTCATAACTTCAATAACTTGTAAGAAACATGATAGCATGACATAAAATGCTCATAAACATGCTTGACCTTTATTAGTAAGCCAAACTTGAACATGAGAGTAGATAATAATCATACATGATCCCTTGCTGTAACATGAATGGCTCACAAGAGGTAAAAATCTTTAAATAGGGCTCAACTTGATACTTGCAACATCATAGATACTTTTCATGAATTCAATACATGCTTGGAAGGCCTTAATTATCGTGAAGTCACTTGACTTGTACATCATGTAATAGATCATCAATAACTTGAGAATTCTTGTCATGTCATTTTATCAAACCCATGGTGGGTTCATGATATTTGTTCTAAATTATGCAATTCAAGAGTGAAATACTATGAGTAAACTCAATGTAAATCAATCCACCAACATGTAGTCAAACCCTCATGTAGGGTGTTGTTCCAAATCATGTAATTCGAGGGTGAAACAAGATGAGTAAACATTACTGCAAATCAACCTAGCAATATATAGTAAAACTCTCATGTAGGTTGCCTTGAAATCCATCACAAAAGCTCATAATAGTTCATGGTTTCATAGTTCAAAACATGCATAGTCTCAATGGACAAAATCAATTCATGGAATAAGCTTGAAATAGATATTCATGTATAATCAATCAATACCTCATAAAACCCCAACCTGATTTATACTCATAATCCATAAAAAGAGATACCCAAAGGTAATACAACTTGAAAACATACAACTTTCATGAAAAAGGAAAGGTTGGGCTCCATAGATGAAAGGAGCCATGGATGAACACCCACATACCTTAAACCTTGAATTCCTTGATGTGAACTTAAAGTAGACTTAGAGATTGAAATCCTTAGATTTGAGTGAGAGAATTGCTAGAGTCTTAGAGTGGTTTTAGAGAGGGTTTTTGTGAGTTATAGAGTTGAAAAAATGGCTAAGTATAGGTCATTTCATGTTTAAGTGGTTAGGGGCTATGACCCTAATGCCCTTGGGAGAAATAGGAAAGCCATGGAAAATAATACACTGGTCCACATCCCTGGTGCGATGCGAACTAGATATGAAGCAGCATTTATACTAGTCCTCGCTGCAGGAATGTCGCAGGCTGGGTGCGGATAGACAGTGGATAACAAAAAATTTGTCAAAATTTGTTTTCACTATAGGTCTTCTAAAATTCAGGTTATACCTATTTCCCACTCAATTTTGCTCCCTGATCGAGAATATGATGTCGAATTTTTGAAATTATATATAGATTTTGAGATATATAGAAATTACAATTATGGGGCACTCCAAAGCATATATGGGGTGTTTCAATATCTCCCCCTAGGGAACATTCATCCCCAAATATCAAAAAAAACATTCATAAGAGAAGTAATTATGAAAATTTAAGCCCGATATGAATGCAACAAATGCAATTAAACATCATTTTGAAACATCTCAACATGAATGTCAAGAAACACCATAAGCTTGTTACCATAAACATGAATGCATGAGAAATTTCATAAGGGCTAAAACTTAAAACTTTAATTTATATAGGGGACTTAAATTATTACCTTCGGCCTGAGTAGAGTGGAAGAGATATGGGTATTGATTTTGCTTGTCCACCTTGGCTTCCCATATGGCACTTTCAACTTGTTGATTCCTCCAAAGGATGTTGATGGATGCTACATCTTTGTTTCTCAACCTCTTCACTTGTCTATCCAAGATCTCCATCGGGACCTCCACATAGGTCAAATTATCTTCTACAACACCCACAACTTCTAAGGGCACTATAGCACTTGGTTCACCTACGCACTTTCTCAACATGGACATATGGAAGAATAGAAGAACCATATTTATATCTAATAAGTTGTAGAAATACGACTCTTGCAACACTTTAAATGAAGGATGTTTGCATGTTCTTAAGTAAAGTTGTTATTTTGATGTGTATTTTTGTTATTTTTCTGGAAAAATGGTAAAGGCATGGGTGATCTATAGGAAAATGAAAGAAAAAGTGTTCAAGTAAGGGCGCAAGAACACTTGGACGGCCTGTGTAGCATCACACGAACCGTGAGAGGCCATGTGGATGAGGCCTTGGCAACCGAAGCAAAAACTTGAACCAAGTGAAGGCACATGAGTACCTACACAACTCATGTACCACCATAGGAACCATTAGACCCACCGTGGCCTCACACTTAGTGACAAATGGCATGTTAAGGAGCTAAAGGGAGACACGGGAGAAATTTCTCCATGGCACATCCCACAGTACTCTTCCCAGACTGTGGGAATTAACATAGGTCATGGTACATATGGCCAAAGTGATCTGAAGGGGCTAGTACTATTGAAAATTATGAAAAATGGACAAGTGGCATAAGATGGAGCCCGTCAAGGGTCGTGTGACCAACCACTGTCCGTGACTTGGGCCGTGAGGTCAAAGAAAGCTGAGAAACGTCTAAGGCAAGGGAGACGGTCCATCTCATGGACCATTGACCTTCATATAGCTTGTGTCCCTACACATGGAATTGTAGCGTGGAGTAAAGATTTTGAAGGCCAAGTATAAGTTCACGGACTATTTAATGGTCCATCTAACGTCTCATGGGCCATGTAACGGTCCATATCCAAGCCAAAATTAGTTTTCCTATTTAAATTGAATTAGGTTTTCCTTGTATATAAATATTATTTTTATTCTAGTTTACTTAGTCTTGGACGCCTAGAGATAGAGAACACTATTTTGCTTGAAATTTCATTGAACTTTGTGGGTTTCAATTATCTTATTCAAGATTGTAATCCATGGATTCACTAATTCTTTAATAGTAAATTCTTTATATCATTGTGGGTTATCTTTATTGAATATGCAAGGCTAAACCCACAACTAGGGTTGTGGGAACCATGACAAATCAGTAAGATAGACAAATATGGGGTAAATGTTAGGATTGATTGGCGTATATATCATGGTATTCTTCACATTAACTTCTTCCTTAATGAGTCGATGCATTAGGGTAAGCCTTTGTACATTACATGCCTGAAAGGGGTGGAGTGATTAGGAAAAGAGTTTTATGACAAAAACTTAGGGATTTCAGTCTATTCTAAGTACTTGACACCAAAAGGTGAGAGTATTCTGGGGTCGACAATAAGGGTTAGTAATTGTGCATTTTGAGACCAAGAGGTGATGAATGAAATACATCTAAGAAGGACTGAAAGGTGAATTAGGTGTTACACTTTTTAGATCTTGTATACATGATCATGAATTAGTTTACCACTTAGATTCAGTTATCATATGAGATGTCGTGGGAAAATAGTCCTAGCTTCGCATTAATCAATTGAAATCTAGTAGTCTTTGTACTTGTTTGTTACTTTACTTTAGTAGTTTAGTTTACAAAATAAAAACCCCTATTTACTTTATGTACTTTTATTTTGGGAATAAATATTACATTTGAAAATGGCGATAAAAGATTTCATCTCATGCATTCCCTGTGGGATTGACCTAAACTCTGGTTGAGTTCTATATTAGATCAATGAACACTTTACTATTCCTTTTGGAGTATAAATTTGGGTGTACAAACCTCCATGGGCAACTCCAACTCATATGCAACCTTACCAATCTTCCTTAAAACTCTATAAGGACCCACAAACCATGGGCTCAATTTTTCTTTCTTGCCAAAGTGGACTACACCCTTCATGGGTGAAACATTCAGGTAAACCCAATCACCGACCTTAAACTCAAGATCACTTCTTCTCACATCAGAGTAGGACTTTTGTGAAACTGGAGCACACCCATCATGGGTGAGACTTTCAAGTAAACCCAATCACCAACCTTAAACTCAAGATCTCTTCTTCTCACATCGGAATAGGACTTTTGTATACTTTGGGCCATCTTCAATCTCTCCCTTATCAACCTCACCTTCTCCAAGGCTTCCATAACCAAATTTGTACCTAGCATTGCCATCTCCCCCACATCAAACCACCCAACCAGGGATCTACAATGCCTGTTATATAGAGCTAAGGGAGCAATGCCAATGCTTGAGTGGTAGATATTGTTGTAAGCAAACTCAATAAGTGAAAGATGTTCATCCCAACTACCTTAAACTCCAAAACATAAGTTCTATGCATATCCTCAAGAGTTTGGATAGTCCTTTCGGCTTGGCAATCCTTTTGACAGTGAAAACTCGTGCTAAGCTTCACCTTACTACCAAAATCTCTTTGGGAGGACCTCCAAAAGTGAGAAGTAAATTGAGCACCACGATCCGAGATGATAGACAAGAGAACCCCATGCAATCTAACCAACTCCTAAATATATAACTTGGCATAATCTACGGCACCACAAGTGGGTTTGACAAATAGAAAGTGAGTTGACTTCGTCATTATATCCACAACAACCCGAATAGAGTCAAAGTGTCTCCTAGTCTTAGGCAACCCAACTACCAAATCCATGTTGATCTCTTCTCACTTCCATGTAGGAATTTCTATGTCTTGGACTAGGCCACCTGACCTTTAATGTTTGGCTTTCACTTCTTGGCAATTGTGACAACCGGATATAAATATAGCAATTTCTCTATTTATACCACCCCACCAATACACCTCTCGCAAGTCTCTATACATCCTTGTACAGTCGGGGTGAATAGAATAGGATGAATTATGGGCCTCTTTCAAATTAACTCTATCAATTCATCTGTCATGACCCAAAATAGGGCCTAAATGTGACACGGTGAATGGGGAGCCCGAAGGGCCCCCAATCAAGCCTCTTAACTTGTCATTACACATCATTGGTCGCAGAAGCATCTAAAAAGGCATAAAGTAAGAATAAGGGGCAAAGGACTAAGGAATAGCTTGGCAAACATCACCATTAAGAGACAAAGAGTCTAAGCTCAAGTGATAGATACATAACATGTCGAACAAACACCTCTAAATACGTAGACAAGAATGGGGGCCAAGACAAGGTAACTGGGCTCACCCTCATAGTCAAAACGAATAAAAAGTAAAGTGTCTCAATAAAGCATAATAGAAAAAATACCAAAGTCCTCAGAATAGAGGACTCACTAACAAGCCACATGGAGGGGGAAGAGGATCAACTTGGGAACCAGTTCCTACATAGTGATATCATATAGGCAAGATTATGCATTAGTACGTTTAAATATACTAGGTATGTGAGATGCAATGCAATAAGAAATATACCTCATGATCAAAATGCATAGCAATAGGCAATGGCCATATTATAGCAAGATAGAATATATAAACAATGCTAGAGTAAATCATGCTCATATAATGTATCATATGTAAATAATAAACCAAGCAAGATTTTCAAGGTATAAACCCCTTGAGGTTAGTGATGATGTCGCCCCATCACTTAGGTGGTAAAGTACTAACCCTTTACTCGGTTGGTGATAATATCACCCCATCACCTAGGTGGAGAAGTACTAACCCTTCCTTGAATTGGTGTTAATGCCGCACCATCACCTAGGTGGAGAAGTACTAACCCTTCCCTTGGTTGGTGATAATGCTGCCCCATTACCTAAGTGGAGTAGTACTAATCCTTCCCTTGGTTGATGAGTACTAACCCCTATCTCGATTAGTGATGATGCCACCCCATCACTAGGTGGAGAAGTACTAACCCTTCCCTTGGTTGGTGATAATGCTGCCCCATTACCTAAGTGGAGTAGTACTAATCCTTCCCTTGGTTGATGAGTACTAACCCCTATCTCGATTAGTGATGATGCCACCCCATCACTAGGTGGAGAAGTACTAACCCTTCCCTTGGTTGGTGATAATGCTGCCCCATTACCTAAGTGGAGTAGTACTAATCCTTCCCTTGGTTGATGAGTACTAACCCCTATCTCGATTAGTGATGATGCCACCCCATCACTAGGTGGAGAAGTACTAACCCTTCTCTTAGTTAATGAGTACAAACCCATATCTCGATTATTCAGGTTCTTAGACCCCCCGGATTGGGCATGGTCTAATGCAACACTTTATATAGAATTCATCATGAATATAAGCTCATCTCATCATCATAAGATCAATCATATCATTTTCATACTTTGGACCTTTATTTCCACAAGAAACCTTAGCCGGACATTTTATCAAACACTTGGGGGGTATGTTATAGGGGTAAAAGACCATGAAATTTAGAGATGAAATCATACAAGAAAATCTGTTGTAAAATAATCAATCAACACATTGAAACACCCCCAACACCTTCATATCAAAACCCCTCATCAAATCCAATATTAGATCCAAGATTTTGAGCTCAAAACAAGCTAAAACAACCATACTTTCAAGAACATAAATTACTATGCAGTAAATTTATCAATATACAAAACCCACATGTAAAATCCACTTTAAATCATGCAATATTAGTAAAAATAGGGTTTAGGGACCATGGGTGTAAGTACCTAATGGTTCAACACCACATACCTTGACTTTGGAGAACTTTTGAAGAAGATTGGAAATGGAGACTTGAAGCTTGAATGAGATTCTTGATGAAATCCTTAAATTGGTCTTGAGTTTGGGACTTGAATTTAGGAGCAAATATTTGGCTAAGTGTCTTGGTTAATATTGGGGAATGTTTTGGGTGAAATAAGACTAAGTATACATAAAACACATTTGGGAAGACTTAGGCCCAACAGTTAGAAAAATCTGAATGGACTAAGAAAAATAGTGCAGAATTTACACCTCTCCGCATCGCGGAGATGTCGCAGACCCTCAGTGGAAATTGCACCAAGTGCAAATTTCATAAATCGATTCCTTTGCTTTAAAATAAAGGTTAGAACCTTGCCCCCCTAATGTGGACCCCCTAAACAAGAATATAAAGTTGGATTTTCAAAATAACAAATGGATTTTTTAGATATATGGAAAATAAGATTGTAGGCACTTTCGAGGCACATTTTCAGGCACTTTTTGGGGTTGTTACAATATCTCTCCATTGGGAATATTCATCCCCGAATGTAAAAAGGACTTACAAGACAAGATTGATCATCAACAAATTAGCCCCAAGAAGAATGCAACATTACATTAGAAACACCATTTTGAAGATCTCAACATAAGTGTAAAATCATCACGAACTTGCCAACTTAAACATGAATGCACATGAATGACATAGGGGCTGAAACATAGGACTTGGAATCATAGAAAGGACTTGACATGTCATCATAAGCTTGAATAGAGTGAAAGAGATGTGGACATCGCTCCTCCATGTCCGCACTGTCTCTCTGAGAAACACATACGAATAAACAACTCTTCAAAAGGGCCTTGACAAACACTATATCATTATCAATCAATCAATTTCTCCATTCATCTATCCAATACCTCATCCACAACTTCAAAGAGTTCTATAGAACTACGGTTACCAACACATCCCCTCAACCTAGAAGCGTGATAAATCGAATAAACCATACCCCTACCATAGGCAATTCCCCAAACTTATGCAACCTTATCAACCTCCCTCTATGCTCTATAAGGACTCATAATCCTCAACTCAATTGTCAATCTTAAATACACCTAACCCACTTGGTACCATAACTCTATCTCCCCCTTGGGAGACAACCTCCACTCTATCATTCTCTCACCCAAATCTTTCAACTCTTATAAGACAGAAATTGAGGCCTTGCCTAATCAAGTCCTCTTAACCCAAGAGGATTTGGAACCATCAAGAACACAATATTACTATTGTCAACTTCCTTCAACCTAACTCCCTATCTAGCCAACTAATGGAATCTACTAGGCATCTCTTTACCACTATTATCCACACACACTAGGCTACCTAAAGCACCAACCACAACAATAGTCTTATCGAAAAAACTAATGCATACTCATACCATAATCCTTAAGGAGTTCTAACAACCTTCTTGTTATCCTCAACTCACACCTATCATATTTAGCAACCAATCCCCTCATCATCCAAGACTTGTAACACCAACCCTAAATAAATCACAAGATCTAAACAAATCAATACCTCATCACTAGAGACCACCACAAATATATAATGGTAGGGTTTTAAGACCCTATTCATGAAACCTATTAACATAACCGATGCATAAGCCAACCACACAACTCCACAAATATTCAAGATGTGCACTCCTAGTCCAAAAAGGACACTTAGGGATATCACCTACCCTCATCCTCATTTGGAGATAAAACCCGAACCAAGGATCAATCTTAGGGAAGTGACTAACCCATCGTAGCTGACTAAATAGATCGACCATCCTTACCTATCATATTACAACCTTATGGGATCGAAACCCATTAGAAACATGCTATGCAAGTAGCCTAAACTACCCCAAGACCCTCAACACAACAAGCAAAGTCATCACCCCACAAGAATATTGAAACGACCCCAAAAAGTACCTAAAATGTGCATCAAAATGCCAAAAATTTTAATTTCCATATATCTCAAAATCCATTCGTTATTTCAAAAATTTGGCTTTATATTTGTGATGAGGGAGTCAAAATTAGGTGAAAAAGGGTGTAACCCCCTTTTTAAGAGCAAATAATTCGCAATTATAAATTTTTAAGTGATGAATTCCAGTAAGGTTTACGCATTCCCTCCAAGATATGCCAAGGGCGAGCTTTAGTGTAATTCATTCTCCATGTCCTCGACACAATATGGAGAGGTGTATTTTGCCTGGCAGTGTTTTCCTGTGTGGTCCAAATTATTCTAAGTGTTGGGCCCATGTTTCCCAAACATGTTTTTTTCTATACTTAGCCAAATTTCACCCTTATAGCATCCTAAACATTTCTCAATACTCCACAAAACTCATAGCTATATTTTCATTCCAAAATTCAAGTCCAAGAATCCTCATCCGGAACTAAGGATTTCCTTCAACCTTTAAGTCTCCATCTTCAATCATCACCAATAGCTTCTCCAAAGCTTAGTATGTGGTGTTGAATCATTGGGTCCTTTCATCCATGGTGCCTAAGCCTCCTTTTTACTAATATTATGTGATTTAAAGTTTATTTTACATGTGGGTCTTGAATATTGAGAAATTTACAGTATAATGATTTTAGTTCATGAAAGTATGGTTGTTTTTGCATGTTTTGAGATCTAAATCTTCGATCTAATGTTGGATATGATGAGGGGGTTTTATGTGAATGTATTGGCGTGTTGGAAGGTGTTTATTGATGGTTTTACTACAGATTTTCTTGCATGATTTCATCTCTAAATTTCATGATCTTTTACCCCTATTTCACACCACCCAAGTGTTTGATAAAATGTCCATCTAGGGTTTCTTGAGGAAATGAAGGTCCAATGCATGAGATATGATATGAATGATATTATGATGATGAAATATGCTTCTATATACAATTATTCCAATATGAAGTATTGCACTAGAGCATATGATAAATCCAATATAAAGTGTTGTAATAGACCATACCCAATTCGAGGGAGAAAAGCCCGGGTAACCATGTTGGGGGTTTATACTCATTAACCATATGAGGGGTTTATACTTCATCACCGTGTTGATAAGATGTGATTATCATCAATCATGTGAGGGCTTTATACTTCATTACTGTATTGATAAGGTGTGATTATCAACAACTATGTGAGGGGTTCATACCTTAAAACCAACAAGGGGTTTATACATTAAATAGCTAGCTTGATCTCTTCTACATATATGATATTCAGTATGAGCATGAGCTACTTAAGCATGTTTTACTTACGTATTGAATATACATGTCATATTGTTATACTATGCGTATTATCTAATGTATGCATTTTGAGTATGATATCTATTTATTATTGCATTGTATCTCACATACTTAGTAAATTTAAACATACTAATGGATACTCTTACCTACATAATATCACCATGTAGGAACTGACACTCAAATTGATCATCCTCCTCCTCCACATGGCTATATCGGTCCTACTCAAAGCTAGTTGGTGAATCCTTCACTTCAGGGACCTTAGACTACATTGCTATTATCTATATATTGAGCCTCTTTTTTATGTTCAATTTTGAGTATAAGGGTGAGCCTAGTTACTTTGTCTTGTCCATCACTCTATCTATGTATTTAGAGGTGTTTGTTGGACAGGTTATGTATCTATTTTGTGTGTTATGACACCTTGGCCCTTATTGATGTTGTTTTGTAAGCTATCCCTTAGACCCGTTGCCCCTTAATCTTATTTTATGTCATTTTACATGCTTTTATGATGTGTACAGACTTGCTTGGGGTTCCTTTGGGTTCCACATTCGCCTCACATCTAGGCCCTAGGCTTGGGTCTTGACAAACTTGGTATCAGTGTACTAGTTTGATATATCCTCAAACTCTAACACTTCATGTCGATTAGAGTCCTATTAATGGTTGTGAAGCGCCCCATGACTATGAACAGGAGGCTATGAGGCGTTGTAAGAAATGTTTCCCTTCTTCATGTTCTATGTTGTGCTATAAATTGTAGTGAGTTTTCCCCCCTTAAAAATTGTTCTTTGCTATGCTAGATCATGTCAAACACTAGAGGAAGATAGGCCCAAACTCCCTAGGAGTAACCTACTAATGGTGAGCTTTGGGATGCTCTTATTATGCTTGCCCAAGTGGTGGCCAACAAAGTTTAACAAGGGGCCTAAGCCCCTTATGCTACTACCCTGGGAGCTAGGGTAAGAGACTTCATAAAGATGAATACTTTGATTTTTGATGGGTCAAAGGTGGATGAAGATCCAAAAGAGTTCATTGATAAGGTCTACAAAATCATGAATATCATAGATATTACGGCAAATGAAAAGGCGGAGTTGGCAGTATATCAACTTAAAGGGATAGCCCAAATTTGGTATGAGCAATGGAAGGAAGAGAAGGGTAATGGCTATATGGTGCTTTGAGAAGAATTCAAATTGGCCTTCCTTAACTGATTTTTCCCTCTTGAACTTAGGGAAGCAAAGTTGGTGGAGTTTATGAACTTGAAGCAAGGTGCCACGAGTGTGAGGGAGTATGCCCTCAATAAGCTTAGGGAAGCAAAGTTGGTAGAGTTTATGAACTTGAAACAAGGTGTTATGAATGTGAGGGAGTATGCCCTCAAATTAATCAACTTTCAAAGTATGCTCCGCACTTAGTGGTCGATCCTAGATCGAGCATGAATAAATTTATAATGGGGGTCTTCGACTTGGTGTGTGAAGAATGTCTGCCCGACTTTCTAATTGGTGACATAGACTTATCTCAATTGATGACATATGCCGAGCAAACAAAAGATAAAAAATTGAGAAAAAGAAGGGGCCATGTGGCCAAGAGGACCTATTTTGAGGGTAAATTCCAAAAGGGTGCTAAGTTTCGTCAAGGCCAACGGCCTCCTTATGCTACTAATAGGGGATTTCCCAATGACCTCCCTAGGCTTCAAGGTGTAGGTGGAATAGATCCTAATGATGTGTGCCCTAAATGTAGAAGATGCCATGGAGGCCCATGTTTGAGGGGTTATAATGCATGTTATGAATGTGGGGAGCTTGGTCAAATGAAGGTAGATTGTCCAAGAAATTAGGCAAAGGCCTGGGGTGCTAATGTGGTTACATTGGGGAGAGGTGGTCCTCAAGGTGGTGCCCCAAGGTAGAATTGACTTTATACTCTACATGAAAGGCAAAGGATGGGTGAGGTCCCCGATGTTGTTACCGATATGTTGAAAATCTCTGACTTTGATGTGTATGTTTCGATTGATCTAGGTGCCACTCTTTCCTTTGTGAGTCCTCTTGTTGCTAAAAGGTTTCATGTTGTTCCCGAGTCTGAGTCATATAAAGTGTCTACTACTACTGATGCCTCTATTTTTACTAGGAATATTTATAGGAGTTGTCCTATTTACATTTTGAATAAGTTGTTGCCTTCTGATCTTGTTTAATTAGTCATGGTAGACTTTGATGTCATTCTTGGGATGGAATGGTTGCATGGCTACTATGCTTCTATTGATTATAGAACCCGTAGGGTCAAGATCTAATTTCCTAATGAACTCATCCTTGAGTAGGAAGGTCATGATGTGGTGGTCAAGGGTAGATTGATTTCATGCATTAAAGCCCATAAGTTGATTTCTAGAGGGTGTTTATATCATCTTGTGAGGGTTAAAGTTGTGGAGTCCAAGGTCCTTTTCATTGAGTCGGTCCCCATTGTGAAGGAGTTTCTTGATGTCTTCCTAAATGACCTTCTCGGTGTCCCTCCTGAAAGGGAGATAGACTTTGGGATAGATCTTCTTCCTGATACTCAACCTATCTCTATTTCCACTTACCATATGGCCCTGACAGAGTTGAAGGAGTTAAAAGAGCAATTGAAAGATTTGTTGGAAAAGGGAATTATTAGACCTAGTCAATCACCATGGAGTGCTCTGGTGTTGTTTGTGTTAAAGAAGGATGGGTCACTTAGAATGTGCATTGATTATCGGCAACTCAATAGGGTCACTATAAAGAATAGGTATCCTCTTTGAAGCATTGATGACCTGTTCGACCAATTCCAAGGGGCTAGCTTTTTCTCTAAGATATATCTTTGGTCCGAGTATTATCAAGTGAGTGTGAAGGAGTGTGATATTCTCAAGAAGGCCTTCTAGACTAGATACGGGTATTATGAATTTGTGGTGATGTCCTTTAGGTTGAATAATGCACCGACCATTTTCATGGACCTAATGAATAGGGTCTTCAAACCCCACCTTGATTCCATTTTTGTGGTCTTCATTGATGATATTTTGATCTATTGACATAGTAGGGAGGAGTATATAGGACATTTAAGGGTTGTGTTTCAAATATTAAGGGAGGAGAGATTGTATGCTAAATATGACAAGTGTGAATTTTTGTTGAAGGAGATTGCATTCTTGGGTCATGTGGTGTCAGGGATGATATTAAGGTGCATCCTAGGAAGACCAATGTGATTAGCATTTGGCCTAGACCATTAACCCAGTCAGATATTAGGAGTTTCTCAGGCCTTGCGGGTAGCTATAGAAGGTTTGTGAATAGGTTCTCCTCTATTTCTTCCCCTATGATAAAATTGACTCAAAAGAAGGTTAAGTTTGTGTGGACCGATGAATATGAGAAGAGCTTCAAAACATTGAAAGATAGACTTGTGTCCGCTACTATATTATCACTACTGGATAGGCTTGAGGGGTTTGTTGTGTATTGTGATACATCTAGAGTTGGTTTGGGTTGTGTGCTAATGCAAAATGGTAAGGTCATAGCCTATGCTTCTAGGCAACTCAAAGTGCATGAAAGGAATTACCCTACCCATGATCTAGAGTTTGCCGTTGTTGTGTTTGTCTTGAAGATATGGCATCAATATTTGTATTGGGTGTATGTAGATGTCTTCATCGATTATAAGAGCCTTCAATATGTCATCACTCAAAAAGATCTCAACTTGAGACAAAGAAGGTGGCTAAAACTCCTTAAGGACTTTGACATGAGTGTGCATTACCATTAGAGTAAGGTAAATGTTATGGAGGATGCTTTGAGTCAAGTGTCTATGGGTAGACTAGCTCATGTGGATGGTGGTGATAGGGAGATAGCTAGGGAGGTGCATAGATTGGCTAGATTGGGGGTTAGGTTGGATGATATGGGTAATGGTGTAGTTGTTGTTGACGGTTCTAAATCTTCCTTGGTTGATAAGGTGATAACAAAACAACATCTAGACTCCTCCTTGGTTGAATTGAAGGCCTTGGTGAAAGAGGAAAAAATAGAGGTTTTCTCCCAAGGGGGATATGAAGCCCTTAGATACCAAGGTAGGTTGTGTGTGCCATGTGTTGATGGATTGAGGGAAAGAATTCTTAATGAGGCTCATAATTGTTCTTACTCTATCCACCCCAGATCCACTAATATTTATAGAGACTTGAGGGATGTGTATTGGTGGGAAGGCATAAAGAGGGACATTACCATATTTTTTTCCAGTTGCCATAGTTGTCAACAAGTCAAAGTCGAGCATCAAAAGCCGGGTGGCCTAACCCAAGATGAGATTCCTACTTGGAAGTAGGAGGTGATTACTATGGACTTTGTGGTTAGGTTGCCCAGGGCTAGGAATGGTTTTGATTCTATATGGGTGGTGTTTGATAGGATGATGAATTCGGCTCACTTTCTATCGGTCAAGACTACAGATGAGGTTGAAGAGTATGCAAGGTTGTACATCCATGAGTTATTGAGGTTACACAGGGTTCCTTTATCAATTATATCGGATTGTGGTGCACAATTTACTTCACACTTTTGGAGGTCTTTCCAAAGGGGTCTTGGTACCAAAGTTCACCTTAGTATGGCCTTCAGCCCTCAAACAGATGGCCAAGCTGAAAGGATAATTCAAACACTTGAAGATATGCTTAGGGCTTGTGTTTTGAAGCTTAAAGGTAGTTGGGATGACCATCTTCCATTGATAGAGTTTCCCTATAACAATAGCTATCACTCTAGCATCAGTATGGCTCTTTTTGAGGCTCTTTATGAAAGACGATGTAGATCACCGGTGGGCTGGTTTGAGGTTAGGGAGGTGGCTTTGTTGGGACCAGATCTAGTTAAGGAGGCTCTTGAGAAGTTTAAGATGATTAGGGAAAGGTTAAGAATAGCCCAAAGTCATCAAAAATCATATGTCGATGTAAGAAGAAGGGACCTAGAATTGCAATTGGTTGATTGGGTCTATTTGATGGTTTCTCCAATGAAAGATGTGTTCCATTTTGGTAAAAAGGAGAAGTTGAGTCCAAGGTATATTGATCTTGATGAGGTGGTAGAGAGGATTGGCAAGGTAGCTTATGAGTTGAAGTTGCCTAGTGAAATGAATTTGGTTCATCTGGTATTCTATGTTTCTATGTTGAGGAAGTGTATTTGTGATCCTAATGCCATTGTGCTTCTTGATGTTGTGGGTATTATTAAGGATAACTTGACTTATGAGGAGGTTATGGTTCAGATCTTGGATAGGCAAGTCAAAAGATTGAGGAGCAAGGAGGTGACATCCATTAAGGTCCTTTGGAGGAACCAACAAGTCCAAAGTACTACTTGGGAGGCCGAGACGGACATGCAGAAGCGGTATCCTCATCTTTTCCACTCCACTCAAGCCTAAGGTACTAATCCTAATTCTCGTATGTGATATAAAGTCTTACATTTCAACCCCTATGTCATTCATATGCATTCATATTTAAGTGGGTAAACTTATGATGATTTTACAATTTTGTTGAGAATTTGAAAATGGTGTTTTACATGTTATGTCGTATTCTTGTTGGGACTGATTTGTGCATGATCACTCTTATCTTGTACGTCTCTTTTACATTTGGGGATGAAAATTCCCAAGGGGGAGATATTGAAACGACCCCAAAAAGTTCCTAGAAATATGCCTTGAAGTATCCTGAATTTTAATTTCCATATATCTCAAAATCCGTTTGATATTTTGAAAATCCAGCTTCATATTTGTGATCAGGGGATCAAAATTAGGTGTAAAGGGGTCTAACCCCAATTTAAGAGCGAAAGATTAGAAATTATAAATTTTTAAGTGACGAATTCCAGTAAGGTTTACGCATTCCCTCGTGATGCGCCAAGGACGCAGTTTAGTGTAATTCCTTCTCCGCCTCCTCTCTACGATGCGAATAGTTATATTTTTCCTGGCAGTTTTTTCTTATGTGATCCAAAATATTCTAAGTGTTGGGCCCAAGTTTCCCAAATATGTTTTTATCTATAAGCCAAACTTCACTCTTATATTATCCTAAACATTTCCCAATACTCCCCAAAACTCTTATCCATATTTTCACTCCAAAATTCAAGTCCCAAAACCCATATCCGGAACTAAGGATTTCCTTCAACCTTCAAGTCTCCATTTTCAATCTTCACCAAGAGCTTCTCCAAAGCTAAGGTATGTTGTATTGAACCATTGGGTCCTTTCACCCATGGTGCCTAAGTCTTCTTTTTTACTAATATTGCATGATTTAAAGTTGATTTTACATGCAAGTCTTGTATATTGAGAAATTTACTACACAATGATTTTAGTTAAGGAAAGTATGGTTGTTTTAGCATGTTTTGAGCTTTAAATCTTTGATCTAATATTGGATTTGATGAGGGGTTTTGATATGAATGTCTTGGGGGTGTTGTAAGGTGTTGATTGATAGTTTTAATACAGATTTTCTTGCATGATTTCATCTCTAAATTGCATGGTCTTTTACCCCCATTTCACACCATAAGTGTTTGATAAAATGTTCAGCTAGGGTTTCTTGAAGAAATGAAGGTCCAATGCATAAGATATGATATGAATGATGTTATGATGATGAAATGAGCTTATGTATACAATTATTCCAATATAAAGTGTTGCACTAGAGCATATGATAAATCCTATATAAAGTGTTGCATTACACCATACCCAATCCGGGGGGACAAGAGCCCGAGTAACCATGTTGGGGGTTTATACCCATCAACCATGCAAGGGGTTTATACTTTGTCATCGTGTTGAAGAAGTGTGATTATCATCAACCATGCGAGGGGTTTATACTTCGTCACCATGTTGATAACGTGTGTTATAATCAACCATGTGAGGCATTTATACCACACAACCACCAAAGGGTTTATACCTTGAATAGCTAGCTTGGTCTATTCTACGTATATGATATCC
>DF357425.1:75807-97992 GCA_000787875.1 Solanum virginianum | reverse complement strand
ATCCGATATGAGCATGAGCTACTTAAGCATGTTTTACTTATGTAGTGAACATATATGTCATATTTCTATACTATGCCTATTGTCTAATGTATTCATTTTTTGTATGATGTTTATCTATTGTTGCATTGTATTCCACATACTTAGTACATTCAAATGTACTAACACATACCTTTGCCTACATGATATCACCATGTAGTGACTAGTGCTCAAGTTGATCATCCTCTTCCTCCACGTGGCTAGATTGGTCCTACTCAAAGCTAGTTGGTGAGTCCTCCACTTCGGGGACCTTAGACTTTGTTGCTATTATCTATGTATTGAGACTCTTTCTTATGTTCTATTTTGACTATAAGGGTGAGTTCGGTTACTTTGTCTTGGCCCCCACTCTATCAATGTATCTGGAGGTGTTTGTTGGAAAATTTATGTATCTATGTTATGAGCTATGACTTCTTGGCCTTTATTGATGTTATTTTGCAAGCAATCCCTTAGCCCTATTACCCCTTAATCTTATTTTATGTCTTTTTACATGCTTCGGGGACCAATGATATGTAATGATAAATGAGAGGCTTGCTTGGGGGTTCCTTCAGGCTCCTTATTCGTTGTGTCAAGTCTAGGCTCTATGCTTGAGTCATGACAAATATTTATAATATGCATGTACATACTTTCAAAGAGGCAATTGTCATTTTTCAAATCATTTCAATGCGTAATTGAGCTTAAAAGCCAAACACCATTTATAATAATTCATACTTAAGTTCAAATGCCAAAATCATAATTTCATAGTCATAATACTCATCCATAGGTATATCCCATTCATATACAAAATAGTGCAAGCATCCAAAATTCTAGAAGAGCCAAAATCAAAGACATATATGTGATCACAATACTCTCACAACCAACCATTTATCTAAATCATACCATAAAACGAAATCGGGCTTATCCATAACATAATTTTTCAAAATAATCCCTGTACATGAATGCATATGCTATGAACAATGAGGAAATGACATGGGTAATTAAGACTTCATTTAAAAAACAACATTTATAATATGAAGCTGAAGTTAAAACATAATTAATTCCATATTTAAATCCATAATGTAATCTCTCATGCATAAATAATTTCAAAAGGGGAACATGCATACTCATAACTTCATAAACCTAAAGTAAATCCTCATATAACAGTTTAAATCAAATTAAAATCATCAAATAAATAATACCCATGCATCAATAGAATTTTAGGGATCATAATTTTTAAATCCCAAATTAAAATAAGTAGAATCCATGTAGGTTTTCTTGAAAGTAATTTCGGGTCTCCTTGAGTGGAAGGAATCAATGATCAAGACTCATACACATGAATTCTACTAGCACCAAGGAATAACAAAAGAAATAGCAACTCTCTAACCAATCAAATCAGCCTACTCAAAACGTCAGTCACAACATGGTCTAACATAGGATCAACTAAGTCATTGGAGTAACAATAGAAGAGAACCTACTCACGATCTCCAGTAATAGCCCACTAAACCCAAAAGGCTCCTAATAACTAAGGAAGTCAAGGTCTAGGCTATCACTTAATCACCTTTATCTTACTAAAGTCCACTTAATACCATTATCGGCACCACGCAATATAGGAAGGCAACCTCTTACCACCAAAATTCCCACCTCTCCTACTAGCACCTAACCTCCTTCCTTAAACTTGTAATACTACCCTCACATGATTCATATGCACTACCTCATTAGGGAACGAACAACATTATGATTACCGAAACTACCATATACCTATAAGGGTAAGGACTAGAGATCTTACTCATGAGACTTATAGGCATAACCGGTGTAGTAGTCAAACCAAAGGACGCTACCCTAAAATTTAAAATATCGTAAAGGGCATTCAAAGACTCATCCATCACCAACAACAATTCTTTAGATAAAGTAACTTAGGTTCAACATCTCCACTTCTCACAAGATGAAAAATGCAACTCCTTAGAGACCAATTGTACCTTAGGGCATGAAATGGACCTACCTCCCTTGCTACCATTTTACAACCTACCACTCAAAGACAAGAGGGAATCAGGGCTACCTCTATGGATTCTACCATCCATTAATAAACAACATGCATGCAACCATTCCATCCCTATAATGACATTCAAATCCACCATGCCAACTCCAACAAACCACAAAGCAAGTCCTAATATAATGCAAACCCGGATCAACACCTATAAACCTTTTAGCAATAATACATCCAATAAAAAAATGAACACCAAAGGCCCACACAACAAATTGGGCACACAACAAGCCCCTCTAGCAACCAAAAAAGATAAAGAAGAAATAGTGGCCTAGAAATATATGCATAACAAAGCCAAGAAAACTTCAACTTAATGGTTGTCGCATCAGGCACCTCATCCCCTCCTTGAGTCACTCGATCAATACGACCACCTAGATCTAAAGGTCTACCACTCTTATGCTTCCTTTGAACATACGGATAATCCGTTAGCTTGTGACCCACTTTACAACACCCATAACAAGCATTGGTCTTCCTCAAACATGGGCCACCATGAAACTTCCCATAGCTTTGACACTTGGGATTAGTCATCCCACCATTACCTCCTTTACTCTTGTTGCGACTATGGGGGTAAACCTTCCTCTTATGCCCCACTTCCCCAGAATCGAAACAAGTGTTGCTATCCTTCAAATATGGGACTCTATGAACCTTACCAAATGCTAAACACATAGCACCAATTCTACCCTTGAGACTGTCCAACTTACCCACATTACAGGCCCTCTTGGCCTCACTACCTCCCCTCTCACCACTATAAATCTCGGGAGCACCCACTTGATGGATGAGTTGAGTTGCCAATGTTGTCACTGCTTTGGCCATTACACATAGAGCATTTCGAACCTCTGAATTTGTTATATCACCGTCTTAAGTAGCTTGAGACATATCCTGAAATGTAATGGCTAGGGGTTAGTGAAAACCCCTAGGGGATCTAACTCTATCGCACGAAATGGATCATAAAGAAATGAAACATCTCCTAGAACGCCTCATAGCCTCCTACTCATAGTTGTGGTACATAACACAACCACGAATAAGACTAATCGACCAGGTATGTTAAAATCCGATGATCTAATAACCTAGTGCTTACCAAGTTAGTCATGACCAAAAATAGGGCCTTGACGTGAGATGACCCAAAATAGGGTCTTGACATGACACGATGAATAGGGAGCCCGAAGGGTCCCCAATCGAGCCTCTTACCTTGTCATTACATATCATTGATCGTGAAAGCATGTAAATAGGCATAAAGTAAGAATAAGGGGAAAGGGACTAAGGGATAGCTTGCAAAACATCACCATGAAGAGATAAAGAGTATAAGCTCAAATCATAGATACATAACTTGTCCAACAAAAACCTCTAAATACATAGACAAGAACACGGCCAAGAACAAGGTAATCGGGCTCACCCTCATAGTCAAAACGACTATAAAGTAAAGTGTCTCAATACAAGATAAGATAACATAGGCCAAAGTCCCTGGAATGAAGGACTCACCAACTAACTTGAGTAGCACTGAACTAGCCAAGTGGAGCAAGATGAGTATCATCTTAGGCACCAATTCATACATGGTGATATCATGTAGGTAAGAGTATGCGTTAGTATATTTGAATATGCTAAGTATATAAGATGCAATGCGATAAGAAATAGACATTATGGTTAAAATACATAGCAATAGGCAATGCGCATATTATAGCAAGATGGTATGTATGAATACTGCTAAAGTAAATCATGCTTAAATAAATCATGCTCATATAAGGTATAATATGTGAAGAATAGACCAAGCTAGAATTCCAAGGTATAAATCCTTTGAGGTTAGCGATGATATCCCCCCATAATTTAGGTAGTGAAGTACTAACCCTTCACACGGATGGCGATAATGCCGCCCCATCACCTAGGTGGAGAAGTACTAACCCTTCTCTCGGTTGGTGATAATGCCGCCCCATCACCTAGGTGGAGAAGTACTAAGCCTTCCCTTGATTAGACGAGTACTAACCACCATCTTAGTTTGTAATGATGTCACCCTATAACTAGGTAGAAAAGTACTAACCCTTCTCTCGGTTGGTGATAATGCCGCCCCATCACCTAGGTGGAGAAGTACTAAGCCTTCCCTTGATTAGACGAGTACTAACCACCATCTTAGTTTGTAATGATGTCACCCTATAACTAGGTAGAAAAGTACTAACCCTTCTCTCGGTAAATGAGTAAAAAACCCCATCTTGGTTATCCGAGTTCTTAGACCTCCCGAATTGGACATGGTCTAATGCAACACTTTATATAGAACTCATCATGAATATAAGCTCATTTCATCATCATAACATCAATCATATCATATCTGCTGCTTTGGACCTTCATTTCCATAAGAAACCCTAGCCGGACATTTTATCAAACACTTAGGGGTGTGTAATGGAGGTAAAGGACCATGAAACTTAGAGATAAAATCAAGCAAGAAAATTTGTTGTAAAACCATCAATCAATAGCTTACAACACCCCCAAGACATTCACATCAAAACCCCTCATCAAATCCAACATTAGATCAATGATCTAGAGCTCAAAATATACAAAAACAACCATAATTTCAAGAATATAAATCACTGTACAGTAAATTTCTCAATATACAAGACCCACACGTAAAGTCCACTTTAAATCATACAATATTAGTAAAAAGAGCGTTTAGGCACCATAGGTGGAAGGACCCAATGGTTCAACACCATATACCTTAACTTCGGAGAACCCTTGAAGAAGATTGGAAATGGAGACTTGAAGCTTGAGTGTGATCCTTGATGATATCCTTAAGTTGAGTTTGAGACTTGAATTTAGGAGTGAATATTTGGCTAAGTGTCTTGGTGAGTATTGGGGAATATTTAGGGTGATATGAGAGTGAAATAAGGCTATGTATAGCTAAAAACACATTTGGAAAAATTAGGCCGAATACTTAGAAAATTTGGAATGGACAAAGAAAAATAGTGCAGAATTTACACCTCTTCACATCACGGAGAGGTCACGCACCCTCACTGGAAATTGCACCAAGTGCAAATTTCATATATTGATTTCTTTGCTTTAAAATTGAGATTAGACCCTTGTCCCCCTAATTTGAACCCCCTAAACAAGAATGTAAAGTTGGATTTTCGAAATAATAAATGTATTTAGATATATGGAAAACAAGATTCTGGGTACTTCCGAGGCACATTTTCAGGCATTTTTTGGGGCCGTTACATCATCAACATTAGGTAGACACAACCTACCTTAGTACCTAAGGGTTCCATCTCCCCCATGGGAGAAAACCTTCACTTTACCATCCTTCACTAAGGCCTTCAACTCTAGCAAGACGGTGTCAAGATCTTGTTTTAACTTTACTTCCTCAATCAAAGAAGATTTAGAACCATCAACAACCACCACACCACAATTTTTAACCTCATCCACCCTAATCCCCGACCTAGCCAACTTGTGAACTTCTCTAGCCACCTCCTTACCACCATAACCAATATGAGCTAAGCTACCTATTGACACTTTACTTAGTGCATTGGCCATAATATTACCTTTTCTAGGATGATAATGCACACTCATATCATAATCTTTATGGAGCTCTAACCACCTTCTTTATCACAAGTCAAGATCCTTTTGTGTGAACACAAATTGGAGACTCTTGTAGTCTATAAACACATTAACATGAACCCCATACAAATAGTGATGCCAAATTTTCAAAGCAAACACTAAGGCCACCAATTCAAGATCATGGATGGGATAATTCCACATATCTACCTTAAGTTGCCTAGAGGCATATGCTATCACCTTACCATTTTTCATCAAAATACACCCAACCTAATCTTGAGGCATCACAATATACTACGAACCCTTCCCACCCTTCCTGTAGAGCCAAGATAGTAGTAGAGACAAGCTTATCTTTCAAAGTTTGAAAACTATTTTCACATTCATCGGACAAAACAAATTTTGCCTTCTTTTGAGTCAACTAGGTCATAGGGGAAACAATAGAAGAGAAGTCATTTAGGAACCTCCTATAGTAACCCAACGAACCCGAGAAACTCTTAATGACCGATAAAGTCAAGGGCCTAGGCTAATTTCTTATTACCTATATCTTCTTAGGATCCACCTTAATGCCATCACCCGGCACCATATGTGCTAGAAAAACAACCTCTTTCAACCAAAATTTACACTTTTCATATTAATAGCAAATAACCTCTCATCCCTCAAGATTTGTAACACCACCCTCAAGTGATTCACACGCTCTTTCTCACTCTGAGAATAAATCAATATATCATCAATAAAGACTACCACAAATATATCAAGGCAGGGTTTAAAGACCCTATTTATGAGATCCATACATATACCTGGTGCATTAGTCAACCCAAAAGACATAACCACAAACTCAAAGTGCCTATGCCTAGTCCAAAAAGTCATCTTGGGAATATCACACTCCATCACCTTCACTTGGTGGTATCCATACCAAAGATCAATCTTAGAATAGTGACTAGCCCCTTATAGTTGATCGAAAAAGTCATCAATTCTTGGTAGAGAGTACTTGTTCATTATGGTAACCCTATTAAGTTGTAGGTAATCAATGCACATTCTAAGAGAACTATCATTTTTCTTCACAAATAACACCGGTGCACCCCAAGGTGAATTACTAGGGCTTATGAAACCCTTTTTCAATGAATCCCTCAGTTGATCCTTCAACTCCTTCAATTTCGTCAAACCATATAGTAAGGGTGAATGAAAATGGGTTCTATATCAGGAAGGAGGTCTATAGCAAAGTCTATTTCCCTTTTAGGAGGAACACTGGGAAGCTCATCGAGAAAGGCATCAAGAAACGTATTGACCACTGGAACCGACTCAATAAAAAGGACCTTGGACTCAACATCCCTAACACTCACAAGATGATAAATGTAAGCCTTAGAAATCAACTTTTGGTCTTTAAGATAAGAAATGAATCTACCATTGAAATGATCCCAAAAAGTACCCAAAAATGTGCCTTGAAAGTGCCAGAATGGTAATTTCCATATATCTCAAAATTTGTGCATGATATCAAAAATCTAACTTCATATTCTTGATCAGGGGGTCAAATTGAGTAGGAAATGGGTCTAACCCTAATTTTAGACCGAATGTATCAAAAATTTATTTTTCAAAATGATGAAAGAATAGTGACCAGGCGCGCCCTTGGCACGAAGCGGCCATGATGCGCCAGTGTGTTAATTTTGTTCAGTTTTTGTGCTCCAGTCCAAGACTTTTGGGTCATGGACCTAAGCCTTCCCATATGTGAAAATACCTATATTTAGCCATATTTCACCTTTATATCATATAAGACATTCCCCAATACTCTCTCAAACACTTAGACTATTATTTCACCCCTAATTTCAAGTCCCAAAACTTATTTAGATCTTAAGAATTTCACTCAAGCTTCAAGTCTCCATTTTCAACCTTCATCAAGAATTCTCTAAAGTCAAGGCATGATGGTTTCAACCATTGGGTTCTTTCACCCATAATGCCCAAGCTCCTTTTTACCTAAATTGTATGCTTTAATTTACTTATAGTTCTTATATATTATGAATTAGACTATGAATTATGTTAGGGTTTCATGAAATTGTGATTGTTTTAACATATTTTGAGCTATGGATCTAAGACTTATTATGGGATTTGATAAAGGGTTTTGATGTATATTGCTTGAGGGTGTTACCAAGTATTGATGTATGGTTTTACATTAAATTTTCTTGCATGATTTCATCACTAAATTGCATGGTTTTACACTCGCACTACACATCCGCCAAGTCTTTGATAAAATGTCCAGTTATGATTTCTTGAGGAATTGAATGTCCAATGTATGTCTTATGAGTGGAGTGAATTTATGATGATCAAAGGAATGTATGTATATGATATTCTCCTATATCATGTTGGGAATCGACTATGCCCCACTCCAAGAGTTGTGAGCCCGGGTAACCATGTCGAGAGGCTTATACCTTGATAACTATGTGGAGGGGTTCATACTTTAATAATTGGGTTGAGGGGTTGGTACCTCAAACAACACAGGTGATAGGGTGAGATGCTCCACAAACCAATTAAGGGGTTGGTACCTTAATCATCATAGGTGGTAGGTAAGACGTCCACCAACCAATTGAGAAGTTAGTACCTCAATTGACTATTAATTCTATGATGATGGTCTATTTTTACACATGTAATATGTTCTATATATAAGCATGTTTACTTCAAGTATCATTCATGCATGCCATATTGGTATATGTTCATCCATTGCTTAACTATGCATTCCGACTATGTTGCCTATCTATTGTTACATTGCATTCTACATACTTAGTACAATCAAACGTACTAACGCATACTGTTTGCCTATATGATATTACTATGTAGGAACCAGAGCTCCCATTGATCCTCCTCCACATGGCTAGACGGATTATTTAAGTTAGCTTTTGGTGAGTCCCCAAGTCTAGGGACAATATCTATCTTCTCTCATGCCTATGTTTAGACTATATCTTGTATATTTGGATGACATATTGCCATTATTATGAGGGTGGGCTCGATTGCTTGTCTTGGCCCTAGCTATGTTCTATGTTTAGAGGTATTGTTGGATAAATCTAGAATGATGTTATAAGCTTGACTCTCTTGACTTTCTTAATGTTTTTTTATGAAAAGAAAGTTTTTCCCTTAGTCTTTATGCTCTTATTTCTATTCTTTTATTGTGTTTAATTGCTTCCCTAACAAAGGATGTGTAATGATATATCGAGAGTCTTGCTTGGGGTTCCTTTGGGTTCCTAATGCACCATGTCACATCTAGGCCCTAGTTTGGGTCGTAACAACCCTTGACCACCATATTACGACTATCACGCAAAAGGATGGGCTTATTAGGGAATTGAAATTTAACCTTACGGGTTCTACAATCAATGGAAGCATAATATTCATATAACCGGTTCATCCTAAGAATGATATCAAAATTCACCATATCTAATTCAACAATATCACAAGGCAAGACTTTATGCAATATGAACATGAGAGAATTTCTATAAACCTTTTTAGCAACAATGGACTCACCAATGGGGGTAGACACTTCATATTGTTCACACAGTAATTTGGGATTCACATGAAGCTTTTTGGCAACAAAAGGAGTAATGAAAGAAAGAGTGGCACTTGGATCTATCAATGCATACACATCATAATAAAAAACCTTTAACATAACAGTGATGATATCTGGCACCTCATCCACTCGTTGCCTTCCATGGAGAGCATAAAACCTATTTTGCCTTGGAGCATCCCTTTGTTGGCCTCCCTTTGCCCTTGGACCTGCATTAGCACCTTGGCCTTGAGGATGACCATCTGTACCTTTGATTTAAGCATGAGGACAATCAATAACTTTGTGACCCACTTCACCACAACCATATCAAGCATTAGTGTTTCTAAAACATAGGCCACTATGGTTCCTACAATATATTTGGCTCTTAGGATTAGACTCTCTACCACAACAACCATGGAACCTTGGCTTATCATTAGCAAATCTCTTATTAGGAGCATTGGAATACCCTTGGCCTTGGAACTTGTGGCCTTGAGGAAACTGGCCACCCTTAGGACCTTGGAAACCACCTTCAAATTGAGCCCTCTTGGACTTACCACTTCTTCTCTTTCTATGTTTTCCCCCCTTAAGTCGCTCAACATATGTCATGAACCGAGACAAATCCATATCATTCACAAGCATGGGGGTACGACACTCTTCATTAACCAAGTCGGACACTCCCGATATTGAACTCCTCCCAAGGAATAGCATCATCATCTCTCTTCTCTAATTTCTATTGCATGAATAAAATTTGGGCCACACCTTTGAGTTGGTTGGCCACTAAATCCGCTTTCTTCATCGAATTGACCCCCATGATAGATAACACTTTATATACCTCATCGATGAACTCTCAGGGATCGTCTTCCAGCTTGGATCCATGGAACTCTGGTGGGTTCAATCTTGTGAAATTCCTCATCCTTGAGGCCGAAGTGGGAGCATAAGGGGCTTAGGATCCTTGGTTCATTTGACTGGTCATAAAATTGGCTAATGTTGTGATGGCATCTCAAAACTCTTCTTAGGCTACACCTCCATCTTGAGGAGCTTGTGGAGCGGGAGGGGCCGGTTGCTCCTCGAGTGTACGAGATCTCCTTATTCTTCCTCTTAATGTTGATATGATATAGAAAAGAAAAAACCATTTGTTAGGGGAAAAGCTTTATAGTTACACCTAAAGCATGATATAGACCATGAAGATGTGAAATATTTCCTAAAACACTTCATAGCCTCCCATTCATAGTTGTGGTGCACTTCACAACCATGAATAAGACTCTAATTGACGTTGTGTGTTGGATTTTCGAGGAATATTAACAACCTAGTGCTCTAATACTAGGCTTGTCATGTCCCAAGCCTAGGGGCTAGATGTGACACGGTGATTGGGCAACCCGAAGGGACCCCAAACAAACCTCTTAGCATAACATTCACATATCCTTAGTCGCAAAAGCAAATAAATATCAACAAGTGATATCATTAAAAAATGAAGCGGGACTAAGGGAAGTCATTGATAATCACAAAAGCATAAAAGAGTCAAGCTCATAGCATAAATACATCATAGTATCCAATAACACCTCTAACTTGGAATGGAGCGGGGGCCAAGACATTTCCCGGGCTCACCCTCATAATAAAAAGTATTCAACATAAAAATGAGTCTCAGTACAACATGAAATAAGTAGATATTGTCCTCGAAATTTAGGACTCACCAAAGCTTTCTTCGAGAACCAAACTACCCATGTAGAGAGGGATGATCAAAGGAGCTCTGATTCCTACATGGTGATATCATGTAGGAATCGAGTATGCGTTAGTATGTTTGAATGCACTAAGTTCGTGAGATGAAACAACAATGACATAAGCTAATATATTCAAAATCCATAATCATAAACAATGGATATAATATATCCACATGGTATGCATGATCAATGCTTGTAATAAAACATGTTTGTAAAACATTTAACTTGCATAGTACATAATACGTGTGTGGGAAGAGACCTTAATCAAAATAGACCAAGCAAGCTACTACATGGAATCCAAGGTATGTCACCCCCTTGGTAAGATGATCAAGGCAAGTTACCCCCTCGACAAGGTGATCGAGACATGTTACAACCTCGACAAGGTGTTGTCTACTTGCCAACATAAACCATATATACTAATATGAATAATCTGAGGCATGTCACCCCCTGACAAGGTGATTGAGGCATGTTAAAACCTCGACAAGGTGTGTCTACTTGCCAATGTAAACCATACATGATAATATGAATAATTCGAGGCATGTCACCCCCTCGACAAGGTGATCAAGGCATGTCACCCCCTCGATAAGGTATGATGTAACTAGATGGATCCACTACAAACCATAAAAGGGATATTATATAATCCTATGTGGCACATACTTTAGAGACTAAAGAATTTCTATAAGGACCCCTTGAGTCAAGCCCCCATCTTAAGCCTCAATCAGTACTAAGTCTAATCCCACGATATGCTTGAAATAGTCATAACATGTAAAGAACATGATAACATTACATGAGTAGCTCATAAGCATGCTTGACCTCTATTAGTGACCTTAACTTGAATATGAGAGTAGATAATAATCAAAATGATCCCTTGCTATAATATGAATAACTGATAAGAGGTAAAAATCATGAAATAAGGCTCAGCTTGGTACTTGCAATATCATAGATACTTTTTATGAAATCAATACATGCTTGAAAGCCCTTAATCATCATGAAGTCACTTGACTTGTAAATCATATAATATATCAACAATAACTTGAGAATTCTTGTCATGTCATTCTATCAAACCCATGGTGGGTTCATGATACTTGTTCAAAATCATGCATTTCAAGAGTGAAATAATATGAGTAAACTCAATAAAAATCAAAACACCAACATGTAGTCAAACCCTCATGTAGGGTACCTTGAAATCCATTACAAAAGCTCATAATATTTCATAGTGTCATAGCTCAAAAATAGTATAATCTCAATAGACAAATCAATTCATGGAATAAGCTTGAAATAGATAATCATATATAATCAATCAATATCTCATAAAACCCCAGCATAATTTATTCTCATAATCCATAATAAGAGATACCCATAGGTAATATAACTTGAAAACATGCAATTTTTAAGAAAAAGGAAGTTTGGGCTCCATGCATAAAAGGACCCATGGATGAAGACCCACATACCTGAAACTTTGAGTTCCTTGAGTTAAACTTGAAGTAAACTTAGAGCTTGAAATGAGTCCTTGAGTCCAAAAATTAACTCGAACTCCTTAGATATGAATGAGAGAATTTATAATGCCCTCGTGAAATAATGAAAATACCCCTAGAATTGACATTACACATAACATGACTTCCCTTGCTCCATTTGCAAATTCGAGACCAAATTTGTGATCAATTCAAAAATAATTGAGTCAAAAAATGGTCTCGACTTGAGAAAAACTCAAAAAAAAATGTGAATAATTTTTTTCCAAGAAAGCTAAAAAAAGTGGTGTTTCTGCGCCCCTTCCGCAATGTGGAGTGGATGCGAACCACACTTTGATTTTTCCCAAAAATTTATGAAAAGTGAGAAATTTATGAAAAAGTGCTAAAAAGCACTAATGTGCTCATACATTAATGTAGCAGGAGACAATTTTTGTTTTTTTTTTGGGAGGGGTAATTCAAAGTTTACCCACACCCTATATCATAAACTAATCTATTTTTAAGTCATATTTAGTCCCTAAAATGTTTATTTCTTCATTTAGTTCTCTCGAACAAGCAAACCCTTTCAAGAATGTATGCTCAAGAACTCAAGAAATGATAGTAGGGCTTAGGAATTTCTCCAATTCTTCAAGAAAGTCCTTCCAAGGTATATAAGGCCTATCAAAAGCTATATTATTATTATTTTAGTATTTAAATTCTCCAATTTCATACAAGATTCCAATTAAACTTTAAGATTTAAGAATTTTTTATCCCATATGAATAAATTCTATCTAGATGTTGGATTATGCAATCTTTTGATATGAAATCATGTCTTCTTCCTTATTGAAGTATAAAGTTGCATTATTGCACAATCTTTACTATAAATGATATATTTCTTGAAAACCTTGAAATTTATCCAAGAACAGAAAAGTTGTATATGAGTAGTTAAACCAAGTTAAAGAATGACTTTCTTGAAGATTTTCTTGATATTTTAGTTAAATAAGCTAGCATATTTGAAAGTGCATGAAAGACATTAGTTTCAGTAAAGTTAAAGATTCTAGTTGAGTAAGCTAAGTAGTAAGTTGGGCTAAGTCCCTGAAAGATAAGATTTTAAGAATTCATTCTTTAAAAGTTATGAGCTATATAAAAGTGTAGCTATAAAGTTTGGGGTTAATCCAGAATGTCTTCATGAGCCTGTCAGTGTTTCTACCCCTATTGGAGAGCTTATTTTAGCCCTAATGATCCATAGGGGGGTGAGAGTAGAATAAATTATTCTAACTCATAAATTATGTAGCAACATAGGATACGATTGTACTATGATACCTTCCTCTTTAACCACTGAGATGGCCTAGTTTTAGGATGGATCCACTCTCTTAGTTTTCGTTCCTTACCTCGGCAAAGTATGGAAAGGCTCTGGCAGCGTGGCCAAGATGCTATATCACCACAAAACTCATAGTAGTGGTTGTTGGTTAGAGAAACTCCCGGTAAAGTATGGGACGGCTCTGGCAGCGTGGGCAAGACGTTGTATCACCACGAAGCTCATAGTGGTGGTTGTCGATTAGAGAAGCTCCCCAAGCAAATAAACTAAGTTTTACTTATCAGTTTTTAGCATGTTATTTTCAGCATACAAGCCTTATGATGATTGTTATTTCACTTATATTATGATTATGTCTTCTGAGATGCATTATGATATCCCTATTAAATGTTTTAGCCATCTTACATACTGTACAATCCACGTACTGACGTCCTTAGGACCTACATCATTTTATGATGCAGACGCAGAGGACAGAGTTCCTCAATAACCACTCCATTGCGAACCTGACTATTATCTATTATTGGTGAGTCATCTACTCTGTCTGAGGCTCCTATGTTCATGTTATTTCATTTCATCATTTACTTTCAGTTTAGACTACTTGGGTCCTGTCTCAGTAGTCCTTTCATACAGTAATTGTAGAGGTTCAATAAACTATGTGTAGTATTTCTATTTTTAGTTATTCAGACATTTCTTCAAAGCCTTTTCATTCAGTTATGTAGAAAAATATGAAGTTTCTTATTGCTCTTAATTAGCCTTTTTCCACTATTATGAGTCTTCCACTAAGTAAGTAGCCAGGCCAAGTGGTTCGCTTGGGACCAAAAATGATTTTCGAGTGCTGGTCACATCTAGGGTGTAGGCTCGTGGCATGACAAACTTAGTATTAGAGCATATAGTTCAAGAGTCCTAGGTTGTCTACGGAACCATGTCTATTATAGTCCGTATTATGGGTATAAAGTGCACCACATCTATGATAGGGAGGCTAGGGAACGTTAGGAAGTGTCATCATTGATTATCATTCTTTGTCTAATGCTTCAGAATATATCTCTGTGGACTCCTTTCTTACTCATGTGTTCACGTCGTATTTTCAGATCATGCCTTATCGCAGTGTTAATGGACCAGTCAAAGGTAGAGGATGCTCAGCCAGGAGGAACGCAAATGAACCTGGCTAGATTCCTGAGGAACCTTGGGGCCCAGCTGTGCCTATGGAGCAGCCACAACAAGCTGACATTACTAGTGCTAAGCTTCGCTAGGCTATTCAAACTTTGGCTCAGGCAGTCACTAACTAAGGAGGTCTCCAGGGAGATGGTAGGAATGATGGGGAAGATACTGCCAGAGTTCGGGAGTTCCTGAGGATGAAGCCACCAGTGTTCACAGGGTCTGATGTGAAGGAGAATCCTGAGAATTTTATTGAAGAGCTTCACAAGGTGTTTCAGGTGATGTGTATAGCTGAAGCTAAACGGGTTGAGTTGGCTGCCTATCAGATTAAAGGAGTAGCTAGACTCTAGGTTGACCAATGGAAAGAGAGTAAGGCAGATGGGGCTCTAGCTATCAGTTGGGTAGTGTTTGAGGTGGCATTTTTGGGATAATACTTTCCTAGGGAGATGATACAGCCTAAGGTGAGAGAGTTTCAAAACTTGAAGTAGGAGAACATGAGAATACAGGAGTACAACCTTAAGTTAACTCAGCAGTCCCATTACGCTCTACCTATGGTGGTAGATATGCATACGAGGATGGATGTCTTCTTGTTCGGGCTCTCTAAAATGATCAAAAGGGAGGGCAAGAATGTGATATTGATTACGGATATGGATATATCCCGTTTGATGACATATATGGAACAGGTAGAAGAGGAGAAGATGTAAGATAAGGAAGAGTTTAGGAGTAAGAGGGCCAAGACATCAGGCCAGGAGATAGGCAAGAGGGGGACTAGAGGTGGAAGTCACTCAACATTCTAGCCTAAGACAGCTGGACCAGCACCCTCATCTACTAGTGCACCTACATCAAGGGTCAGAAATGAGCAGGGATCACAGCACCGTAGGTTCCCAATCAGCCAGTCACAGGGTAGCATGGCTCCAGAATTACACTGTTCCTACTTTTGGTAAGTGTGGTAAGTCTTACCCTAGAGAGTGTCTTCTAGGCACAAATGGATCTTTTAAATTTGGTCCGGTAGGGCATTTCTTGAAGGATTGTCCTATGGGGAAGTAGAATACGAGAGATACCAGGTCACAAATAGTCTTTTTGGCCTTGTAGGGTAAGCTACTGCATAAAGGTACTACAACACGGACAAGCAGGGGCACAAACTGCTTATATGCCATGGGCACCAGACAGGAGCAGGAGAACTCACCAGATGTGGTTACGGGTATGTTTAGAATCTTTACTTATGATGTTTATGCATTGTTAGACCTAGGAGCCACTTTGTCATTTTTAAACCTATATGTAGCTATAAAGTTTGGGGTTAATCCAGAATGTCTTCATGAGCCTGTCAGTGTTTCTACCCCTATTGGAGAGCTTATTTTAGCCCTAATGATCCATAGGGGTTGTCCAGTCTTCATTTATCATAAAACTATTATAGCTGATTTGGTGGCATTAGATATGGTAGAGTTTGATGTCATTCTAGGCATGGATTGGCTTCATACTAGGTATACCTGCATAGGTTGCAGAACTAAAGTAGTCAAATTTCAGTTTCCTAATGAACCAATGGAGGGGTAGCTCTGTCATTCCAAAAAGTCAGTTTGTGTCATATCTCACAGCTAGAAAGTTAATCTCCAAGGGGTGTATATATCACCTAGTGAAAGTTTAGGATTATCGTGCTGAGGCACTGACTTTTCAGTCTGTTCCAGATGTTAATGTGTTCCCAGAAGTCTTTCTTGAGGATCTTCCCGGAGTCCCTCCCGATAGGGAGATACTTAGCCTATATGTATTCCTCCATACTGTATGGCTCCTTCGGAGCTAAAAGAGTTAAAGTTGTAGATGAAAGATCTTTTAGATAAAGGATTCATTAGACCAAGCCTCTCACCTTGGGGTGCTCCAATTCTTTTCGTGCGTAAGAAGGATGATTCTCTACGGATGTGCATAAATTACCATCAGCTGAACAAAGTCACCATTAAGAACAAGTATCCTCTTCCCAGAATTGATGACTTATTCGACCAACTTCAGGGTGCTACCTATTTTTCCAAGATAGATCTTAGATATAAGTATCATCAGCTTAAAGTTAGAGAGAAAGACATCCCTAAGATAGCTTTCAAGACCCGATATGGTCATTATGAGTTTTTTCTCATATCTTTTGGGTTAAGAAATGCACCAGCATCTTTCATGGACTTTATGAATAGGTTGTTGAGGCCGTACCTAGATATGTTCGTGATTGTATTCATTGATGATATAATGATCTACTCCCATAGTAAGGAGGAGCATGCAGACCATCTTAGAGTTATCCTTCAGACCCTTAAGGATCAGCAGCTCTATGCTAAATTTTCTAAGTGTGAGTTCTGGTTGGAATCTGTGGAATTTCTGGGGTACATTGTGTCTGCTGAAGGTATCCAAGTTGATTGCCAAAAGATTGACGTGGTAAATAATTGGCCAAGGCCCACAACTCCCACAAAGATAAGCAGTTTCTTGGGCTTGGCAGGGTACTACAGATGGTTAGAGAGCGGTTTTCTTCTATTTCAGCTCCCTTAACTAAGCTGAGTCAGAAGAAGACTAAGTTCTAACTGTCAGAAGCTTATAAGAAGAGTTTCCAAGAGTTGAATACTAGGCTGACTACAACCGCAATCTTATCCCTACCAGATGGAGTTGATGATTTCATTGTCTATTGTGTCGCTCCTAGAGTTGGCCTGGGCTGTGTATTAATGTAAAGAGGCAAGGTGATAGCATATGCCTCCAGACAACTAAAGATTCATGAAAAGAATTATACTACGTCCTAAAAATTTACATAGCAGTCCCAATATATCTTTTGACGTGTGCGCCTAATTTTTTCTTCACGTTTTCTTAAGTTTTTGTCTTTGTCTATTTGGTAGACTTTTGCTCCATATTTATCTTCTTTTTGAATTTTGGGGTTAGGTGAGGATTTTAGATCCATTTTTATTTTATGTGGAGTAGTAATTTTTTGAGTCATATAATAGGTCTGTGTAACCTATATTTTCATCTAATTCTTGTAGAACTATATTTAGGTCATCATACCATGATTATTATTTTCTTCTTCTTCATACTCAATTAAATTTTCCCATATTATTTTTCTTATTGATGACCTTTTTGAACAATTTGTCAAAATAATAGATACAAATGATTATTCTTATAAAGAAATAGATACAACTTCTAATTTAGAAATAGTAGAAGAAAGAATAGGGAGACCTAGAAAAAATATAACTGGAATTCAACAGTATAAAATAGAACCAACACACATAACAATTACACATAATAAAAAGAAAAGGACAATAAAAAGAATAACATGAAAATACACATATTAATGAAAATAATAGTGAAAGGATATTATAATAGATATTATACCCCCATGATAGATACAGGAGCAGAAGGTAATATATGTAAATATAACTATTTATCAAATAGTAACTGAATAAAATTAAAAACACCAATAATAGCAAAAGGATTTAATAATGAAGGGAGTATGATTAACTATAAAGCAAAAGGTATAAAAATACAAATATGGGATAAAATATTAAAAATAGATGAAATATATAGTTATGATTTACCCATAAAAGATATGATATTAGGAATACCCTTGGGGTTAGGTGGGGGTTAGGTGCGGTTTTTAGGTCCATTTTTATTTTATGTGGAGTAGTAATTTTCTGAGTCATATAATAGGTCTGTGTAACCTATATTTTCATCTAATTCTTGTAGAACTATATTTATTTCATCCTGAAAAATAATATGGGAAAAATTAATTGAGTATGAAGAAGAAGAAATTAATAACATAATTAGACAATCATGGTATGATGACATATAGTTCTACAAGAATTAGAAGAAAATATAGGTTACACAGACCTATTATATGACTCAAAAAATTACTACTCCACAAAAAATAAAAATGGACCTAAAAACCGCACCTAACCCCCACTTAACACCAACATTGGTCAAGAGCTTACAGTATGTTTTTGGCCAGAAGGAACTGAATTTGAGACAGAGGAGATGGTTGGAGTTGCTGAAAAACTATGATATTTGTATCCTCTATCATCCAGGTAAAACTAATCTAGTTGCTGATGCTATTAGTAGGGTGACCATGGGGAGCACAACCCTTGTTGAGGCTGAAAAGAAAGAGTTAGCTAAGGAGGTCTACAGACTAGCCTGTTTGGGGGTTCAGATTGAAGATTCTGACGAAGGCGGGGCCATTGTCAGAAATGGGTCAGAATCACCTTTAGTGGTAGAAGTGAAATAAAGGAAAGGCAAGGATCCTATCCTTCTTCAATTGAAAGAAGTTTTTCAGAAATAGAAAGTATTAGTGTTCACTCAAGGGAGAGATGGTGTCGTGAGATACCAAGACAGGTTGTGTGTGCCAAATGTTGACGGTCTTAGAGATTGGATCATGGCTGAGGCTCATAATGCCAGATACTCTATCCACCCTAGTGCAACATAGATGTATAGAGATTTGTGAGAAGTCTATTGGTGGGGTGGTATGAACAAGGACATTGTAGAGTTTGTGTCTAGATGCCCAAATTGCCAGCAAGTTAAAGTTGAGCACCAAAAGCCTTATGGTGTAGCCCAGAACATAGAGATTTCAGAATGGAAATGGGAGATGATTAATATAGACTTTGTAACAGGCTTACCTCGATCCTATTGATAGCATGATTCGATATGGGTCATAGTAGATAGAATGACCAAGTCAGCTCATTTCCTACCTATCAAGACGATTGATACAACTGAGTATTATGCCAGACTCTATCTTAAGGAGATTGTTAGGCTGCACGGGGTCCTTATATCTATTGCTTCAGACAAATGAGCTCAGTTTACAACACAATTTTGGAAGTCCTTTTAAAAGGGGCTTGGTATGAAGGTGAATCTTAACACATCCTTCCATCCACAAACAGATGGGCAAGCAAAGCGAACTATACAGAACTTGGAAGATATGTTGAAAGCTTGCGTGATAGACTTTAAAGGTAATTGGGATGATCATTTACCTTTGATTGAGTTGTATTATAATAATAGTTTTTAGGCCAGCTACAGATGGTACCATATGAAGCTCTTTATGGAAGAAGGTGTAGATTACCCATAAGGTGGTTTGAAGTTTGTGAAGCAGGATTGATAGGACCTGAATTAGTCCATTAGGCTATAGAAAAAGTAAAGGTTATTCAAGATAGGCTTAAGGCAGATCAGAGCAGACAGAAGTCTTATATAGATGTTAGAAGAAGAGACTTGGAGTTTGAGGTATGTGATTAGATGTACTTGAAGGTATCTCCAATGAAGGGGGTTATGAAATTCGGGAAGAAGGGAAGCTTAGCCCATGATATATTGGGCCTTACTAGATTTTGAGAAGCGTGAACAATTTTGCTTACGAACTAGAGCTACCAGCAGAGCTGAGTGCTATACATCCAGTATTTCATATATCTATGCTTAAGAAGTGCTTGGGAGATCTCTCCGTAGTTATCCAGGTTAGAAGTGTTGGGATTAAGGACAACTTGTCTTATGAAGAGATTTTGATGCAGCTATTAGACCAGTAAGTTCATAAATTGAGGACCAAGGAGATAGTTTCGATTAAGGTTTTGTGGAGGAATCAATTCATGGAAGAAACCATATTGAAAGCAGAAGCAGACATGAAGGACAAGTACCCACACTTATTCGTTGGCCTAAATAAGGACCTTGAAGGTAACTTTCATATTTTACCTTGAAGAATTATGTCTATTAAGTTCAAGAATCTTATGTTTTGAGCATGCTTTGTACATATCATTATCATTCGAGGACGAATGATTCCAAGGTAGAGATATTGTAACGCCCTCGTGAAATGATGAAAATACTCCTAGAATTGACCTTATGCATAACATGACTTCCCTTGCTCCGTTTGTAAATTTGAGACCAGATTTGCAATCAGTGCAAAAAAATCAAGTCAAAAAATAGTCTTGACTCGACAAAAACTCAAGAAAACATGAATTATTTTTTCCAAGAAAGGTCAAAATAGTGCGGTTTTTGTGCCCCTTCCGCGACGCGAAGTGGAGGCGGAACCACACTTTTATTTTTCTTGAAAATTTACGAAAAGTGAGAAATTTATGAAAAAGTGCTAAAAAGCACTAGTGCACGTCGCGCACTAGTGCAGGAGGAGACAGTTTTCATTTTTTTAAGGGAGGGGTAATTCCAACTTTTCCACACCCTATATCCTAAACTAATCCATTTTTAAGTCATATTTAGTTACTAATACGTTTATTTCTTCATTTATTTCTCTCAAACAAGCAAACCCTTTCAAGAACGTATGCTCAAGAACTTAAGAAACGATAGTACGACTTAGCAATTTCTCCAATTCTTCAAGAAAGTCCTTTCAAGGTATGTAAGGCCTATCAAAATCTATATTATTATTATTTTGGGATTTAAATTCCCCAATTTCATACAAGATTCTAGTTAAACTATAACATTTATGAATTTTTCATCCCATATGAGTAAGTTCCATCTAGATATTGAATTATGCACTGTTTTGATATAAAATCATGTCTTCTTCTTGATTGTAGTATAAAGTTGCATTATTGTACAATCTTTACTATAAATGATGTATTTCTTAAAAATCATAAAATTTATCCATGAAAAGAAAAGCTAGTATATGAGTAGTTAAATCAAGTTAAAGAATAACTTTCTTGAAGATTTTCTTGATATTTTAGCTGAATAATCTAGCATGTTTGAACGTGCATGAACGACATTAGTTTCAGTAAAGTTAAAGATTTTAGTTGAGGAAGTTAAGTAGTAAGCTGGGCTAAGTTCCTGAAAGATAAGATTTCAAGAATTCATTCTTTAAAAGTTATGAGCTATATAAAGCATTTTGGGTGTAGTATTGAGCACCGATATGGGTGAGAGTAGAATAAATTACTAGAACTCATAAACTATGTAGCTAGCATAGGATAGGATTATCCAATGGTACCTTTCTCTTTACCCACTGAGATGGCCCAGTTTTGGGATGGATCCAATCCCCTAATTTTCATTCCTTACCCTGGCAAAGTATGGAATAGCTCTGGCAGCGTTGGCAAGATGCTGTATTACCACGATGCTCATAGTGGTGGTTGTCAGTTAGAGAAAGTTTCCAAGCTAAAAAACTAAGTTTTACTTATTAGTTTTCAACATGTTATTTTTAGTATACAAGCCTTATGATGATTGTTGTTTCACTTATATTATGATTATGTCTTCTGAGATGCATTATGATATCCCTATTAAATATTTTTGCCATGTTACATACCGTACATTCCACATACTGACGTCCTTAGGAACTGCATTATTTTATGATGCAAACGTAGGTAACAGAGTTCCTCAGCAGCGACTCCACTAAGAACCTAACAGCTATCAGTTATTAGTGAGGCCTCTTCTCAGTCCGAGGCTCCTATGTTCATGTTATTTCATTTCAGCATTTACTTTCAGTTTTGACTACTTGGGGCCTATCTCAAAAGTACTTTCAGATA
>DF357425.1:10887-26295 GCA_000787875.1 Solanum virginianum | reverse complement strand
CTTTCTCTTGACAAAGATCAAGATCGGTGGATGGATGCCACACATAGTGGCTAGACAAAAACATGGAATAAGATGAAAATAGAGTGCACCATACACTTGTGCCAATAGGACAGGACATAATCAAGTGGGACAATTATTATAATTCTTAAAGACTTCAAGTCTAGGAATTTACACTTTTGTCCCCAAACTTTTCCTGCACGAGCCAACTAGGGATACACGAAGGTCCAATTAAGGTCACATGATTCCTAACTCCCAAGTTTTAAAATTTTCACTTGAATTCTCAAACTTCTTAAAAATACAATTAAGTCCCAAATTTTTCAAAAATTGCAATATTGGTCTCAAATTTGTAATTGATCGAAAATACCACAATACGGGTTCTAACATAACCAAAGGTTATTTTTTGCATTTTTGATAAAATTATTATTTTGTCCCTTCTGATAGCTACCTCGAGTCATATTTCATTGGATTTGAAAATTGATTTTTGTAAATGTTGTAACAAAGTTGAATTTTTGCTAACGAATTAAATTTTAAAGGATCAAGATGTCTAATTTTAAATTTTTGAGTCATCTGGAGATTCAAGTCTAAAAATAGAATTGTATTAATTCATCAGTTCTCGAATATGGAAATCATCCTAGGAGAGTTGTCAAAATCGGATTTAGAGTTGTTATGAGGATTTCATGTCCGAAGATGGATATTGGATTAAAGTTTGACTTAGATTTGCTATTGATCAGCATTTTGAGTTCAGGTGCTTAGATTGGATTTTTGATGGTTCATTGGTTCTGGGAGGTGATTTTAGCGCTAGGATAAGCTTAATCATAGTATTTAATATTTCAGTCACATTTTGGTATTTTTAGTGCCTAAGTTAGTTTAATTGTGACTTATTGGACTCTAGATCAAGGAGTCATCACATTCGATTTCTAATGATTCCATTGAGTCTAAAATATCAAATTTAGTAGGTTAAATATGTGGTTTATGTGTTGGGGTTCCGAATGAATCCTGAGGATCTATATTATGATTTTGTGCTAAATGGTTATTTCTAAATCTCTAGTGTAGATGCTCTTCCTCGTGTTCGTATCCCTGGAGCTCACGATTGAGAATTGCATTTTGATTTTCCTTCAAGATCGTGAAGCCCTATTCGAGACTGTGATAAAGGACCTCAGTATTCTTCACGATCGTAAAGGTGAGTTGTCACGATGCAAGAAAGCAGGAGGCCATTCTATTATATCTATCTATCTATCTAGCTCAGAAAGAGTCTCAACCTTTTAGTACGAAAGTAGGCCCTAAATTCTCCATAAGTCATTCAATCTACTTACTATACTTATGTAGTGACACTCTGGGTTATTTTTGCATTTTTGCAGTTATTTTTCTAATTTAAGCATATGTATGGTAGCCTCGGACATTTTATGACTTACTTGGGCTGTTGGGATTGTTATGGGTTGAATTATTTGTGAATTATATAAAATTGCGAGTTAACAAGAAATTATAACCATAAAAATGAGATTGTTGATAAAATAGTAGCAAATGGCCTCAGAATGGGATTCTGATAGTTCCATCAGTTCTGATAAAATAGGTCCAAAGCAACTTACCTGTCATGCCCCATGAGGGTACCCTTGGTGTGGCCGGTACTCAGAGACTATTGCTAGTCCCCAAGTGAAGCACTCGGCCTCATCATATTCGTTTAACTACATTCTAGTTGCGGAAGACATCCATGAATAAGAATACTTAAATGAAAAGTAATGATAAAATGAAAATCAACAGCCAAAGGCCAAACAATCTATCTATTGACTAAGACAGACTAGTGTGAAAGAAACTAGTCAGTAATAACATTCAATCACATCAACAGTCTAGTCAATGAAGTCTCTTGAACATCTGAATAAATAGTAGTAATAACGAACCCATGGCTACATCTAAATAGAATAAAATACGTCTAAAACTCAAAGGTATAATAGAAATATGATGTCCTCCAAAAATAGGGGAGGGCTCACTAGTAAACTGAAAGCAAATAGGTGTTCAATCGGGCGCATGTTGATGACCGCTAGTACCTATCATTGTATCATGAAAAGATATAGGCCTAAATATATGTTAGTTTAGAATGTACGAGTATGTAAAATGGCAGAAAGAAACATGTAAAGGAAGAATAAAATCAACTTAAATAGCTCAACTCAAGAAGTAGGAAACTCAATCATTATGTCAAGAGTCTAAAGTAAGAATGCAATTTAGATAATGACTACCCATCTATCATCTATATCTCATCTACTCAGAGTACTATCAAGGCCTAATTGGGAGTTTCTCTAAATCGATGACCATCACCTACAAGCTGGTGATGATACAACAAAGTGATCTAGTTTACACATCCATCTAATACCTTGCAAGGGTATAGGATATCCTATTAGTGGATCCAAAATCAGTAACATCAAGCCCTCATTTTGGAACATCAAGAAACATCTGGTTTTACACTTCAATTCTCTCCTACACCAGCTATGTAGATATTGAGTTCGAGTTGGACTTATTCTTACTCAATTTGGTCTCAATATTCCTCCTAAGATCAATATGCTCATAAGACATCAGCCCTATGGTTAACTAATTCATCTAGTCTTGTTGGACATTTTTCAACTCAACTCATCACATCAACTATCAACTCTTTGGTAACATCATTTTAAGGTTCAGCTCTTGACTCATAAGAAGTTTATCATGCATCATTCTAACTGATAGCATCTAAGAAAACAAAGGTAAAGTTAAAGCATTTAGGGATTACATAGACTCTTTAGGCTCAAATTGTATTCATGTATGCTCATGTAGTAAAATATGTAAAGGCAAAACGAATTCATGCTAGGGTTCATATATTAAGGAAAAATCATCCATTTCAAGTATTTAATTCATAAAAATAGTATTTCATGAATGTTTATCTAGAAATGCAATAGAATTTATGAAAAAAGCTTCAAGATACATTCATGGGAGACTTAATTCACTCAGAAGTCTATCAATTCCGGTTATGGGGCAAATGGAAGGAGAAAAGCCATGTTTTGGTTAGCCTTATATACCTGGAAGTTTTGAACTTTGAAATAGCTTGGAACAATTCTCAAGTTTTTACTTCAAACCCTAGCCTTTTTCTCCTTTGAACCTTTGCCCTAAGTTTGAGAGAGTTATTTAGTGTAAAAAGGTTGAACTGACATGTTTAGGGCTTTATTTTGGTGTAAAACCATCATTTTTAGGCTTTGAAAGAGTGGGAAAAAACCAAAATAACCTTTCTTTAAAAGTTGTCAAAGGTCATCTACAGGTCTACATACAGCCCGTAGAAACTTCCACAGCCTATAAGGACCTTTCCATAAACTTTAGGGAGAATTTTGAGGTCTCTAGATCACCTCCACAAGCCTAATCTATAGTCTATAGAAGCTTTTACAACACGTAGATTAGTCCATAGAGTCTGGGAGCAAAATTGTGGATTTTCAGGACTTTTTGCATGAGATTACAGATGGGCCATACTTTTTTACACGGCCTATATGAGGTTTCATATGTACTACTCTGCTTCGGTAGTCTTTAGTAAATTTGGTATCTCAATACCCCATCTCCCCCTTTCACAAGTGCCATCACTTTCTGCTTACGTATATCTTCCTTCAATTGGAGTAAGATGGGACATTGATCTCTTTTACTCTGAACTCCAAATGAGGTAAAATCAGTTATATTGGAAATATAATTCAAAGAGATTTCAGTTGGTAGGTCATGGACCACCAAATTCATTGTGTTGTCAGAGGGATGATCATTTAAAGTTGACCCTTCCATAATCTAACACTAGAAACTCAATTTATAGGAAAGTTTCTAACTCGGCTAAGTACTAAAGGTCTCTTATGTCCCTAATACACTTCCCACATATAAGAATGAGTCTTAAAACATAGGTACCTGTGAGAATAGAGTTATAAGTTGTCACAATATCTCCCCCCTTGAGATCATTCATTCTTGAATGATGAGCAACCAGGAGACCTATTAAGCAGAAACTCAAATACTTAGATACTCAAATACTCATACTTCGCAAATTAGATTTTTTAATGCAAGGTTAAAAAAACTTTTTGACATCACCATTAGGCATGAATATAGTTAAAGACATGCATACTCAAATATTTATAGACTCAATAAGAGCATCAACTCAGCGATAAGGACTCGACTCAACTATAGGAAAGTAACTCAGACAATAGAAAGGAATCATTACCATCAATTTCATCATTAGATGGCACATATAGGTGTGGGTATCTAGCTTTCATATCCTCTTCTACTTCCAATGTGGCTTCTTCAATGGATTGGCTTTTCTGTAACACTTTCACAGATGCAACTTCTTTAGTTCTCAACTTGCAAACTTGATGATCAATGATTTGGAATGGGATTTCCTCATAACTCAAACTATCCTTCACTCCAATGCTTTCAACAAGCACAACCAAGGATAGATCTCCCAAACACCTCTTGAGTATAGAAATGTGAAAGACCTAATGGATGGCTGTCAGCTCTTATGGTAGCTCTAACTTATAAGCTAAGTTTCCCACTCTCTTCATAATTTTATAGGGACCAATGTATTGAGGACTCAACTTTCCTTTCCTCCCGAATCTCATTACTCCCTTCATGGGTTACACTTTCAAGTATACCAAGTCATTCACTTTGAACTCTATATCCCTTCTCCTAACATCAATATAGGACTTCTGGAGACTCTCTGTAGTTCTCAATCTCTCTTAGATAATCTTTACCTTCTCCATAGCTTTGTGTACCAAGTATGGCCCAATCAACCCTGCTTCATCTGTTTCAAACCATCCAATCGGTGATCTACATCTTCTACCATAGAGGGCCTCACAAAGAGCTATTTGGATGCTCAAATGAAAGGTAGGCAAACACAATCAGAGAAAAATAGCCATCCCAATTACCTTTGAAGTCGATGATGCAAGCCATCAACATATCCTCCAAAGTGTGTATCATCCCTCTGCCTAACCATCAGTCTGAGGGTGGAAAGCAATTTTAAGGTTCACCTTTGAACCCAAGCCTTTCTTAAAGGACTTCTAGAATTGGGCAGTCAATTGAGCTCCTCTATCTGATATGATGAACAAATGAACCCCGTGCAATATGATAATCTCTTGGATATACAATAAGGCATAGTCCTCTACCTTGTTAGTAGTCTTTACTGCCATGAAGTGAGTTGATTTAGTCATTCTATCAACAATCACCTAGGTTGAGTCATGCCATCCACAAGATCTCGATAAGCCTGTGCTTAAATCCATATTGATTTTCTCCTACTTCTATTCTAGAATTTCAAAATTTTGGGCTACACCACATAGCCATTGGTGCTCAACTTTTACTTGTTGGCAGTTTGGTCACTTAGAAACAAATTTTGTTATGTCTCTCTTCATCCCACTCTATCAATAAACCTCTCTTAGGTCATGGTACATTTTTGTAGACCCTAGATGGATAGAATATCTAGAGTTATGGGCTTTAATATAGTCCTCGAATACCATCAACAATTGGAACACATAATCTACTTTGGTATCTCAATACCCCATCTCCCCCTTTCACAAGTGCCATCACTTTCTGCTTACGTATATCTTCCTTCAATTGGAGTAAGATGGGACATTGATCTTGCTTCTCTTTTACCTCTTCTGCAAAGGATAATGTAGGCCCATTATACACAAGTATTCCACCTTTGCCAGATACATCTAGTTGAGCTCCCAACTGCACTAGTCTATGCACCTCTTTGGCCAACTCTTTCTTCTATTCTTCCATATAAGCAGTGCTTCCCATAGACAACCTACTAAGAGCATCAGCAACCACATTATCTTTACCTAGATGGTAGAGGATGCTCATGTTGTAGTCCTTGAGAAACTCAAGCCATCTCCTTTACCTCAAGTTAAGCTCTTTCTGGGTAAATGCATATTGCAGACTCTTGTGGTTTGTGAATACATCAACATGTGTTCCATATAAGTAGTGGGACCAAATCTTTAGTGCAAACACAACTGCAACCAATTCTAAGTTGTGAGTTGGATAGTTCCTCTCGGGGTCCTTATTTGTCTAAAAGCATAGACTATGACCTTACCTCTCTGCATCAAAACGCATCCCAATCCCGCTCTAGAAGCATCATAATAGATTACAAAATCATTAGTCTCCTCAGGCAGAGTCAACACCGATGCAATCGTTAATCTAGTTTTCAACTCTTGAAAACTCTTGTCATACTCATCGAACCCCTAAAACTTCAATTTCTTTTAAGTCAGCTTAGTCAATGGCAAGGATAGAAGATAACCCCTCAACAAATTTGCGATAATAACCAGCAAAACCTAGGAAACTTCTTTTGTCCATTAGAGAGGTGGGTCTAGGCCAATTCTTAGCTGCCTCAATCTTCTGTATATCCACTTGAATTAAATCATCCAACACAATATGCCCCAGAAATGAACCAATTTAAGCTAGAACTCATATATAGAAATTTTTTCATACAACTCCTTACCCTTGACGGTTTGAAGAACAATTTAGAGTTAATCGACATGCTCTTCCTCATCTCTGGAGTACACCAAATTATCATCGATCAACACTATCACAAACGTATCAAGGCAATGTCTAAATACTCTACTCATCAAGTCCATGAAAGTGGAAGGAGCATTGATCAATCTGAAGGACATTACCAAAAACTCAAAGTGACCATATCAGGTTCGAAAAACCATCTTCGAGATGTCACATTCTCTCACTTCAACTGGTGATAGCCCCATCTGAGGTCTATCTTAGGGAAAACAATGGCAACCTGAAGTTCTAGAAGAAGTCATCAATCCTCAGAAGAGGATATTTGTTCCTAATGGTTATCTTATTTAACTAATCTATATAATCCTGAGGGAACCATCTTTGTTTCTCAAGAATAGGACCAAAGCACCCTATGGTGAGACACTCGACCTAGTAAATCCTTTATCCAAGAGATCTTTCAACTGCTCTTTTAGTTCTTTCAACTATGCAAGAGCTGTTCTATATGGCAAAATAGGGATAGGCTGGGTATTGGGAAGAAGATTAATCCCAAAATTCAGTCTCCCTATCAGGAGGGACTCTAGGCAAATCATCAGGGAACTCATTGACAACTGAAACTAACTCCAAAGGTGGAGACTCTACATTATCAGCCTTAATTCACATGAGGTGATAGATACATCCTTTAAATTTTAATTTTCTAGCCCTAAGGTAGAAAATAAACTTACTTTTGGGAACTGCAGAACTACCCTTCCACTTTATAATAGGCTCATTCGGAAATTAGAATTTCACCATTCAGGTTCTACAGTTGACAGTCTTATAATAGGCGTGAAGCCAACCTATGCAAATAATCAAATCAATGTTAATATTCTTTAGCTCAACTAAGTATGCAAAAGTATTTCTATGATAGATAGACACTGTGCAATCTCTATATACCCTTTCAGCTAGAATGGACTCACCAACAGGAGTAGAAACACTAAAGGGCTGAAGAAGACATTCAGGAAGGATCTCAAACTTACTAGCCATATATGGAGTTACAAATGACAAAGTGGCACCTGGGTCAAACAAGGTATACATTTCATAGGAAAAGACTTGAAGCATACCCCTGACATCTACTACAACTTCCTGATCCTGTCAATTTTCCATCGCATCCAGACAATTTCTACCCTCTCCTATATTAGTCATAGTACCTCTCCAACAACATCTGGCTAGTGGTGCTGCTATAGACTGAGCTTTGTCACCTCTATTATCTTGTATCCTTATTAGGTACTCATTTTAGAAATCATTAGTCCTTCCATACCTATAGCAAGCATTGGTGCTCTCACGACACTCACCTAGATAGAGCTTACCATACTTGCACTTGCCACATGGTGGTTTCCCCCTTGAACCTTGAGTCACCCTAGCTTAGGATTGAGAACCCTAAGCTCTAGAATTCTAATAGCCCTTAGACTTCTAATCATATATGTTACTCAAAGTTGATGCACTTGTTGACAATGGTACATAATTCGAAGACCTATTCTAAAAATAGGACTTGTCCCCTTACTTTGTTTATGTTGGCTAGGCTCATGCCTTACTGACTTAGCCTTTTTGCTCAAATGCTCCTCCCTATCCTTTTTCTTACCCTCTGCATATTATTGTGCATAGACCATAAGCCTAGAGATGTCCATGTCCAGAACTAATAATATCACTTTGCACTCTTTTTTCACATGTTTGCCTAAGCCGAATCCAAACTTTCTCATTCTGGATCTCATGTCCGAGACCATCTCAAGAGCATACCTGGATAGCTTTATGAACTTAAGGCTATATTCATTGATAGTTATCCTCACCTACTTCAAGTTGATAAACTCCTCAACCTACTTCCCTCAACTCTCATAGAATGAACTGATAAAGAAAGGCACTCTTAAAGTCATCCCAAATGGCAAGCTCAGCATCCTCACCTTGGCTTTCTTCACATTGATTGCACCAGACATCTTAAATATACTTGAGTTGATAGGAAGCAAGTTCAAATACCTTACTTTCTATCACATGAATGGCTTTCAACACCTTCCACATCTCATCAATGAAATTCTAGGGGTCTTCCTCAACCTAAAACCCTGTGAAGACTGGTGGGTTCATCCTTAGAAAGTCCCTAAGCCTAGTCGCAACAATTGGCTCTTGGGAGCTAGAAATAGGGGCTTGGGAACTCTGACTCCCACTCTGGGCATCCAAGTTGGGTGAGCATAGTGATAGCCTATATGAAATTAGCCTCTGTAGTAGTAGTAGGAGTAGGCAAATTAGTAGCTACCTGAGGATCTCCAGTGGCTCTAAAACGGCAACCCCCTCCTCTCGTCTCCATTTTAGGAGGCACCTCTGGTGGGTGATTCTTAGTGTTGTGAGCTAAAGCATCTTTTTATGTGGCGGTACACATAGGAGGCAAAATCATCAAGCGCCTAACGCACAAATTAGATAGATACTTTAATAGATTTAAACTCTATCACACGAACTAAAAGTACAAGAAAAAGGTAACAATTCCTAGTATCCTATATCCTCCTGCTTATAGAGTGTGGTGCACAAAACACCCATAAATAAGACTCTACTAGACACAGCTTCATAGACTCCCTAGGACACTTGAACTCGGTGCTCTTAAACTAAGTTTTTCATACCTCAAGAGGGTACCCTTGGTGTGGCCGGCACTCAGAGACTATTGCTAGTTCCCAAGACAGTCACTCGGCCTCATCACATTTGTTCAATTAAATTCTAGTAGTAGAAGACATCCATGAGTAAGAATACTTAGATAAAAAGTAATGATAGAATAAAAGTCAATGGTCAAAGGTCAAACAGTCTATCCATCGACTAAGTAAGACTAGCGTGAAAGAAACTAGTCAATAATAACATTCAATCACATCAACAGTCTAGTCCATGAATCCTTTAAAACATCTAACTAAATGGTACCAATGACAGACCCATGGCTATCTCTAAATAGAATAAAATAAGTCTAAAACCCAAAGCTATAATAGAAATATGTTGTCCTCTAAAAGTAGGGGAGGGCTCACCAATCAACTAAAAGAAAATAGGTCCTCAATGAGGCGCCTGTTGAAGACCGCTAGTCCTATCTCTGCATCATGAAAATATGTAAGCCCCGAGTATGTAAAATGGCAAAAATAAACACATAAAGGAAGAATAACATCAACTCAAATAGCTCCACTCAAGAAGTAGGAAACTCAATCATCATGTCAAGAGTCTAAAGTTAGAATGTAATTTAGACAATGACTACTCATCTATCATTTATGTCCCATCAACTGAGAATACTATCAAGGCCTACTTAGAAGTTTCTCTAACCAACATCCATCACCTAGTAGCCGGTGATAATATAACAAAGCGATGTCATTACTACATCCATCAAATACCTTTCCAGGGTATAGGACATCTCATCAGTGGATCCAAAATCAATAACATCAAGTCCTTATTTTGGGATAATAGGAAACATCCAATTTTATGGTTTAATCCTCTCCTACGCTAGCTATGTAGTTATTAAGTTTGACCTGAACATAGTCTTACTTATTTGATACTTAATACTGCTCCCAAGACTCAATATACTCATAAGATATCAATCCTATGGTAAACTAATTCATTTTGTCTCATTGGACATTTGTCAACTCAATTCATCACATCAACTATCAACTCTTGGGTACATCATTTTAAGGTTTAGCTCAAAGGAATGTATCATGCATCATTCGAACTCATAGCATCCAGGAAAACAAAGGTAGATTTAAAACATTTAGGAATTCCATAGACTCTTTAGGCTCAAATTATACTCATGCTTACTCATGCAAGTAAAATATGTAAAATTAATAAAAATTCATGCTCGGGTTCATGTAGTAAGGAAAAATCATCTATTTCAAGTACTTAATTCATAAAAATAGTAATTCATGCAAGATTATGTAGAAATACATTAGAATTTAAGAAAAATGTTCAAGAAACATATATGGGAGACTCAATTCATTCAAGACCCCATCGATCCAGGTTATGGGGCACATGGAAGGACAAAATCCATGTTTCGATTAGCCTTACATACCTGGAAGTTTTGAACCTTGAAACAATTTGGAAAAATTCTCAATTTTTCACTGCAAACCCTAGCCTTTTTCTTCTTTGAACCCTTGCCCTAAGATTAAGAGAGTGATTTAGTGTAAAAAGGTTGAACTAACATGCTTAAGGCTTTATTTTGGTGCAAAAACATTAGGTTTAGGCTTTGAAAGTGTGGAAAAAGACAAAAATAACTTTTCTTAAAAAGTTGTCAAAAGTCATCTACAAGCCTATATAGGGCCTGTAGAAACTTTCACAGCTTGTAGGGACCCTTTTGTAAACTTTTGTGCAAATTTTAGGATAGAAGTCTCTACGATCTGTAGATTGCTCCATAGAGTCGGGGACAAAAATTGTGGATTCTCTAGACTTTTTCCACGAGTTAGTAAATGGGCATACTTTTTTCCACGGACAGTATAATGTTTTGTGTATACCACTCCGCTCTTGCAGCCTTCATTAAATGACCATAAATTTTGACTACAAACTCCAAATGAGGTGAAATCAGTTGTGTTGGAAAGCTAATTCAAAGAGATTTTCATTTGGTAGTTCATAGGCCACCTAATTGTTTCTATTCTAAGTGTTAAGATTGTTTAAAGTTGACCCCTGCATAATCTAATACTAGAAACACAATTTATAGGGACGTTTTTAACTCGTCTAAGTACTAGAGGTCTCTTATGACCCTAATACACTTCTCACATATAAGAATGAGGGTTGAAACATAGGTACATGTGATGATAGAGTTATAGAGTGTCATATTACCTAAGGGTAAAATGGTAATATTTTCATAGATAAACTCAACAATGACAGAAAGATTATTACAAAAATAGTAAAGCAGCTTTTGAAAAGAAAATGTGATATTTTTAAGACTCTTGACCATGTATGGGTTGCAAGGCCATGGATATGAATTGGTATTGTGTATGAGGTATATAGTCTCTGACACCGCTAGGTCCTCTCAGTCTTGAGTCATAGCTTGACAAAGGTGTAAACCACAGGTTATGCGGCATTTTTGATACCACCAACATCATCCATGCATTGCTACATCACATGTTTTTGTGATTTTTGACAATGTTTTACTTGTTATTCTTGAGACTATGTTTTTATTTTTAGTCACATTAGTTTATATATATTGGACCGATGAGAGACAGGATTTTTCTACTGCAGGTGCAAGCGTTTCTTAGTTTATTACATAGTTTATTCAATCCATAATATCCAGTTGGTCAAACCTATTGGGTAGATATTATTTTTACTCACCCCTACTTCAGCATCTCCTTTTTTGGATGTAGATTTTAGACAGAGTTACTCTCGCGGCAGCTGATAATTCTAACAGAGATCCTATATTAGAGTTGGTGGTAAGACTTAGTGATTCTGGCCGATTACTAGATTCTATCATTATTTTGTAGACTTTACTTTATTTTAGAGACTGTATGGTTTGTGTTATTTCAGTCATTGTATTAGATGATCTTTACACTCATTATACTATGTTTTGGGTTTGTAATTTATTGTGTTTTAGTTCTTTCATTTATGACCTGACTTCTCTCTTGGGAATCTCGTGTGTGTTTGCTTTTTGGCTTACACATCAAGGTGGGTGATTTGGAATGTGTGTCATCATGACTTCAAATTCTGGATCATGATATTTAAATATTATCTTAATTCTTTAAGAAAAATAAATCTACCCCACCCACCTAATCCTCCACTTTTTTAGTTTTTTCTCATTTTTAGAAAAATAGTTTTTTCTTTACTTGCAATAGCTCCTTTTTAAAATTAAAAATTTTAATTTCTTTGAATTTGGTACACAAGTAGGAAAAAATATTTTGCCAGAAATATGTGTACATATCTATAAAAATGATAAAATGTAAAAGTGATAAAAAGAAATCGGGAGTAGAGGGTCAAATAGGGTGGGATAGAATGTTATGTATTTTAAAAAATAAATTAATATTAATTTTTTGAAGAAAAGAGTGGCAGAGGGGGTGAAGTTTGGATTTCTTAAAACTACTTTATGAATGCATTTTTAAAAACTTGGTATCAGAGCATAGGAAAAAAATAAATAGTAAAGACAATAAGTATATATTAAAAAAAGTAGATTAACTTGTATAATGGCTCTACCACAAATAAAATTTGTAACATTTGTAAACAGATGTGTATGAAAAAGTTAAAAAATTATTAAGGAACTAAAAGAATATAAAAGAATTCCTAGTTGAACACATAGCATGGTTAGAGGGACAAATTAAGCAACACACTAATGACGAAATATTAGAACACTTAACTAATCATAAACAAGATAGGATACAGAAATTAAAATTCATGAAAGAAGAAATAACATATAGTAAAAATAAGCATAAATACTACGAGGAGATTGCGAACCGATATAATATATTTAGCTAATAATGCCTTTATCACATATAGAATTTATAAAATCAATAAATAACTGGTTATGGGAAAGTAGAAAATTTAGTCAAAACCTAAAAGAATATAGACAACAACTAATCACTCATAGAGAAGAAACTAAAGAACAAATAAAACAAGCTACTACTAATAATGAATTAGAAATCTTAATAGAAATCCAAGAAACCAGAATATAATTATTAGAACTAATAACAGGAGAAATAATATATAATGAGTGTAAACAAAAATATTATGAAGAAATCACAAAACAACACAATATATTTGGATAAAATGAATAAAGAAGAATTTGCGATAAGTGAAAAACATATGAAAATTACGCTGGTTTAAAAAAATAATATTTTCAAACTTAGGACGAAGATATAAGAAAATAGGAGATCAATTATATCTAATGTTAGAGAAAGAAGAATTAAAATTAGAAGATAACCTCACAGCTATGGTAATAACAAAAGAAAATAGTTCTAACATATTGTTAGAAAAAGAAAAATTATAATTAGAAGATAGTCTCGCAGCCATGGTAAGAATAACAAAAAAAAATGAAGAAATTGACTAGAAAAATGAAATAGAAAAAATTAAAATCCAAAGTGAAGAAAGAATTCAAAAATTGAAGAAATAAAAAATAATAGAATAAAAGAATTTGAAAAAGAATTACAAAGATTAAAAGATATATATGAACGACAACAAGAAAAAGATGAAGAAATTAGGTTGATGATAGAAATACAAAAGTATAAAGAAAAAAAGAAATAAAAGACAAACAAAATAGACTAGAGATAGGAGAACAAAGCAATTTAAGTATAGATAATATAGAGGAAGAAATCATGGAAGAAGATATTAATTCAGAAATAAGTGAGACATAAACAGAGCTTATAACCAATAAAAAAATTAATAAAAAATACGGAGGTAGAAATAAATTATGATGAAAAAATGAAAGATACTAAACTAGAAACTAGTACTTCTAGAACGTACCCTAAACATGAGACACCAGAATATTATAGTAATGATTATACCATATCAGATAGATATAATACATTATGGAATAAAAGATTAAATAAAGAAAAATGGGCACCTAGACAAACAAACGAAACAACCAATTACCTAGACTTAGATTGTGTAGAAGATGTAAATAAAATAATACATCTATGGATAGAATATATGGCAAAACAATTAATAGATGATAAAATAAATACAACAGACACTACAGGATACATAGAAAGAACATTTATAGGAATAGTAAAATTATGATTTTTAAATCTGAATGGAGATGATGTAAAAACACTAAGAGCACCCAAAGATATAAAAGGATGGTATGCAGGATTATGTGAAAAATATAGGGAAGACATGAAAATGAAAAAAACATTAATTAAAAACCTATTATGTTGTAAAGATATAGTAGCACCAGAATTTGGATATGAAGAAAAGCATTATAAAAAAACATAGGAAGAAAAAATTTAGGAAATATAAAAAGATTAAACACAAGTATAGAAATCCAATAAAAAGATATTACACAAAATATAAAAGACCACTTAGGAGAAAGAAGCATATAAGTGAATGCAAATTTTATAATTGGGGAAAATTAGGACATATTTGTCACGACCCAACCTTCATACATATTATGCAGGTCCAATCAGACGAACTGGGCACAACCCACACGTGTATGTATCCACAGACCTCTAAGCAAACTGACAGAATCATAAGACGAGACAAGGCACCATCGTACCCTTGAACAGATAGATATACATGTAATGTACCATACCAGTGATATATATATACCAAAAGTAAGCTCCGAAATAAAGAGAGCACTCCAAATAGTAGAAGGGCGTCCTAAGCTGAGAATCACCAAACTGTACATCAATACCTGCGGGCATGAAATGCAGCCCCTAAAGCAAAGGGGATCAGTATGAAATATGTACTGTATATGTAAAGCAAAATGTACAAAGTATAAATAAGAGTAAAGATCCAAGCAGAGGTGTAGAAGTCAAACTCATGTGCAACATCAAAATGTTTCTTTTAAAATACCAGAATTATGCATAACGTACAGGAATGATGGCGACCTCCAAACTCGCGCCATACTACAGCATCTCACCAGAAAGTTCAAATCTCCAAAAAATCTCCAACTCAAATCACAAATGTGGGATAGGTGAGCCAGGGAAGACCACTGCACTCACGTGAGCTAAGGAAGACCACTGCACTCACAAGTCATATAGTAAATGTGGCATGAAGCCACCAAACTAAAGGCCCAATCTCACCATGTCACCAACTAAGTGGAGCCGACCCTTGGGCCGAGCCGAGCCCACCGTATCCAGCCACCTTCGGAAATATATATAGTATAGTACGCACGATAGCAACCTACCCGGGAACCGGTAAATGAAATTATACTTTGGCACGAGTAGAGTCATGAGGATCATATGCATAAAAATCCATTTCTCAAGTTCAAAAATTTAGTTATATGATCATCTTTGCAAACAAAGCATTATTTGT
>DF357426.1:146355-166316 GCA_000787875.1 Solanum virginianum | reverse complement strand
GGTTTACTTCAAGTATCATTCATACATGCCATATTGCTATATGCTTATTCATTGCCTATGTTATGCATTTTGATTATGGTGCTTATCACTTGTTCCATTGCATCCTACATACTTAGTACATTAAAACATATCAATGAATACTCTATGCCTATATGATGTCACCATGTAGGAATCAAGCCCCTCTTGAGCATCTCCATCCACGTGGCTAGTACGATTCCACTCAAGATTATTGGTGAGTCCTCCATTCCAGGATGTTGCTTATTGTCTCATGCTATGTTCTAAGACTACCTTTCTTTTATGTATATGTTGACTATGAGGATGGGCTCGGTTGCTTTTCTTGGCTCCCGCTCTTATCTATGTAGTAGAGCTGTTGTTGGACATGTCATGTGTAATATTATAAGCTTTAACTCTCCCTTGACTCTTGTTGTTATGATATGAATGATGTTCCTTAGCCCAGGATATCCCTATTCCTACTCTTTTGTTGTTATTTTATTAGTTCCACGACCAAGGATGTGTAATGATATGTTAAGAGGCTTGCTTGGGTCCCTTCGGGTTCCCCATACATCATGTCACATCTAGGCCCAAGGCTTGGGTCGTGACACTTATGCATCAAAATAACATTGAAACATGATACCAAGAGTATGAATGAATGCAACTTGACTCTAAGGGCTAAATCACATGACTTGGCTCCTTAGACATGATCATCTAATTACCTTAGGCTTGAATAGAGTGGAAGAGATAGGGATATAATTTCATTATGTCCGTTTCTGTTTCCTAAGTCGCACTTTTAACTTTTAGTTCCACAAAAAGACTTTAATGGATGATACTTCTTTCTTCCTCAATATCTTTTTTTGTCTATCTAGTATATCCACTAAAACATATTCATATTTAAAATTCTCCTCAATATGAGCATATTCTAATGGAACTAAGGAACTTAGATCTCCTGTGAACTTCCTCAACATTAACACATGGAACAACAGATGAATTGTCTTCATCTCCAATGCCAACTCCAACTCATTTGCCACCTTACCAACCTTTCTCACAATCTTATAAGGCCCTACAAACCTAGGTCTCAACTTCCCCTTCTTACCAAATCGTTCTGCACCCTTTATAGGTGACACATTCAAATAAACCAAATCATCAACATTGAACTCAAATCTCGTCTTCTCACATCAGAGTAAGACTTTTGTCTATTTTAGGCCTTCTTTAATATTTCACTTATAAGCCTTACTTTCTCCATGGCATCCATAAATAAATCTGGTCCAACCAAAGTAATTTCCCCAACTTCAAACCATTCCATTGGTGACCTACACTGTCTACCATATAGAGCCTCAAATGGCACCAACTCAATGCTTGAACACCACTATTGTTGTAGGAAAACTCTATGATAAGTAGATGATTCTCCCCACATCCTTTAAATTACAAGACACAAGTTCTCATCATGTCTTCCAATGTTTAAAATTTTCTTTCGAATTGTCCATCGGCTTGAGAATAGAATGCAGTACTTAACTTCCCCTTAGTATGAAGACCTCTTTGAAAAGACTTCAAAAAGTGGGAGGTTAATTGAGTACCACAATTCGAAACAATAGATAATGGAATCCCATGTAATCTCACCAACTCCCAAATATATAACTTGGCATAATCTTTGGCACCAAAAGTTGTTTTAACCAGTAGAAATGAGTCGATTTCGTGATTCGATCCACTATTACCCATATAGAGTCAAAGTCTGTTTGTCTTAGGCAAACCCATTACAAAATTCATATTAATCTCTTCCCACTTCCAAGTATGAATCTTACTACTTTGAGATAAGCTACCCGGTCTTTGGTGTTCCATCTTAACTTATTAACAATTACAGCATTCGGCCACAAATTTAGCAATGTCCTTCTTCATTCTGTTCCACCACTATACGTCCCTCAAGTCTCTATACATCTTAGTGGAATCGGGTGAACGTAATAGAAAGAATTTTGAGCCTCTTTTAATATCTAAATTTTCAACCCTTCAACATTCGACACACATAACCTCCCTTGATAACGAAGCACTCTATCTCTCTTGTGAGAAACCTCTACATTTCCTTCCTTCACCAAGGCCTTTAATTCAACCAAAGGAGAATCAAGATATTGTTTAGACTTTACATCTTCAACCAATGATGATTTGGAACCATTTACCACCTTGACACCACCATTCTCAGCCTCACGCAATTTTACCCCCAATCTAGCAAACTTATGAACTTCCTTTGCTAGTTCCTTCTTCACACCATCTTCAAGTTGTGATGCACTTCCCATGGATATTATACTAAGTGCATCGGCTATAACATTAGCCTTACCCAAGTGATACTTTACACTCTGTTATAATATTTGAGAAGTTCCAACTATCTCCTTTGTCTTAAATTGAGATCTCTTTGTGTAAACACATGTTGGAAACTCTTATGCTAGGTGAACACATCAACATGGACTGCATACAAATAATTACGCCAAATCTTCACTACAAGCACCATGGCTGCTAATTCAAGATCATGTGTTGGATAGTTCTTTTCATGCACTTTTAGTTGCTTGAAGCATAAACAATCACCTTACCATTTTGCATAAAAACACAACCCAAACAAATCCTAGAGGCATCACAATATAAAACAAATCCATCGGTGCACTCTAGTAATGTTAAGACTGAGCTGAAGCTAACTTATCTTTCAAAGTTTGGAAACTTTTCTCACACTCATATGTCTACACAAACTTCACTTTCTTTTGGGTCAACTTAGTCAATGGAGAATAAATAGAGGATAACCTTTGACAAAATCTTCTATAAGGCGTAAGAACCTTTTAATATCCATAGGAGTCAATGGCCTTGGCTAATTTCTCACTACTTCTGTCTTTCTGGGGTCAACTTTTATCCCATCACCGGATACAATATGCCCAAGAAATGGATCATGTTTCAACAAAAATTCATATTTGTTAAACTTGGCAAACAACTTCTCATCCCTCAAACCCTCAAATGCTCTTTGTGATTTTCTTCATCCCTCGAATAAACCAATATGTCATCAATGAATACCACCACAAACATATCAAGGTAGTGCTTGACCATACTATTCATAAGGTCTATAAAGATAGTTGGTGCATTGGTTAATCCAAACGACATCACCACAAACTCAAAAGTGTCCATACCTTGTTTGAAATGCCATTTTGGGAATATCACATTCCCTCACCCTCAATTGACGATAGCCAGACCTCAAATAAATTTTGGAAAAGTGCTTAGCCCTTTGTAATTAATCAAATATGTCATCAATCCTTAGGAAGGGATGTTTGTTCTTGATTATAACTTTATTGAGTTGGTGATAGTCTATACATATTTGGAGTGATCCATTATTTTTCCTTACAAGCAATACTAAGACACCCATGGGAACTTACTAGGTCTAATAATCCCTTCTCTAGAAAATCCTTCAATTGTTCCTTTAGTTCCTTTAACTCTGATAGGGCCATTCTATAAGGAGTGATTGATATAGTTTGGGTGTTAAGTAAAAGATTTATGCCAAAATCTATCTCCCTTTGGGGAAGGACATAGGGCAACTCTTCAAGAAACACATTGAGAAACTCATTGACTATGGGAACCGAATCAAAACGCGGACTTTCAGATATGACATCTCCAACTTTCTACAAATGGTATATACGCCATTTAGAAATAATTTTACAAGCTTTGTGGTAGGAGATAAACCGACCTTACATGAAGAACTACCACCCTTCCACTCAAGAGTAGGCTCATTTGGAAATTGAAATTTGTAACTATAGGTTTGATAATCTATAGAGGTATAAGAAGTGTGCAACCAATCCATCCCAAGTATGACATCAAAATCTACCATAGAGAGCTTTACCAAATCATAAGGAATAACTTTATAAATGATAGACATAGGACAACCTATATAGACCTTTTAAGCAATAATGGACTCACCAATAGGAGTGCTAACTTTAAAAGGCTCAACAAGAGCTTTAGGGAGTGCATGAAGTCTATTAGCAAGAAATGGTGTGATAAAAGACAAACTTTCCCCCAGATTTAAAGTGCATACGCATTAAAATCACAAAATTTTAACATACTGATAATCGTATCTAGGGCCTCTTCCACCTCTTGAAAGCCATGAAGGGCATAGAACCTATTAGCTTTTGGTACTCCTTGTAATTGTCCACCATGACTTAGGGCTTTGCATCCCCACTCCTACACTCCTTTCCAAAATGGCCAAACTTACCACATATGTAGCAAACATCTTGGCCGACTAGATATTCACCCTTTTAGAGCTTTTCACACTTATAACACTTTGGATAAGCTTGTTCACCCCTACCTCGTTGGGGCCTAGGGTTGGACCTCTTATCATTCTTAAGCTTAGGAGGAGGAGTGTTAGAGAGTCACAACCCAAGCCTAGGGCCACAGCATGACATGGTGAATGGAGAACCCGAACAAGCCCCAAACAAGCTTCTTAAGCACACATAGCACATCCTTGGTTGTGGAAGCATAATTAAACAACAAGCAAGTAATTATAGGGGAAAGGGGGCCTTAGACTCAACTATGGGGATTTTATTGAGGAGAGGATTTGCATGAACACATAGCAAATAAAGACTAAGGGGCGGGTAAGTATGACTATGCTATGGAGGTTATAGGGCTTAGGACTTTTCATCACATCATTAACATTAAACAACACCTAAAAGGGGAATAAGGACTAAGGGAAGTCTTCCATGATTACATAAGCATGAAGGAGTCAAACTCATAATATACACATCCATATCCTACAACATCTCTAACATGAGTGGAACGGGGACTAAGAAATCTCCCAGGCTCACCCTCAAAAGATAAATATCCAAAAATAGATGAGTTTGTTCATGCTTTGTACAAAATCATGAAAGTAAGTGGATATTGTCCTCGAAATGGAGGACTCAGCAATAGTAATCTTCAACAATCAAACTAGCCATATAGAGGAGAAAGATGAATTGGAGCTTTGTTCCTAAATGGTCAGATCATTTAGGCAAAAAGTATGTGTTAGTACTTGGAATGTACTAAGTATGTTGGGTGCAATGCTGTAAGGAAACATAAACCATTGTTAAATAGTATGTATAATCATAATCAATGGGTATAGGATCAATATGACATGAATCATCAATATTTAGTCAAATATGCATGAGGAATCACTAAGTCACATGACATATTATACATAGGTGGGGAAGGACCATAACTGACCTATAAACCAAGTGAGCTACTACTTGGAATCTCGATGTTCACTCCACACCAGATAAGGAGTAGTCTATTTGCCAAGGTAAATCAAAACACCTACCTTACGGCATGGCCTTTTTGAAAAGTGTCTCCACATACCCCTTACCTTATGACATGGCCTTTTCAGTAGGTGTTAACAAATATCTTTACCTTATAGCAATGCCTTTTTGGTAGGTACAAGCCCATACTGGGAATCAATAACATGATCCTATGGTGGCATATAGTTTTGAGGCAATGAGAGACAACTAATGCCCTATTGGTGCTAGGTCATAATCCCACAGAATACTTATATCGTAATCATAGTCATAATATGCATAGTCTCAAAATATCATAATATCATAATGGAGTAGCTCATCAAAGGCCATAAATCATACCATCCAAAATAGGGCTTTATATCATTCATAAAATTCATAACATACCCATGACTTCATAACATGCCTGTTGCCCCTTTTTAATATTCTCAACATGCTTAATTTCCATATCTTGCCATAAGGCTTTCATCAAATAAGAAGCTTGGCACATAACTTTGATCAAATTATAGTGGGTGTATATACATATGCTTAAAATTGTGCAATTCAAGAGTAAGGACATAAGAGGAGTAAAATAGAATCATTTGAGAATTATTCAAAGTGACCCATGAAAAAAAAGTAAAGCTTAGTTAGGGCATCATTACACCCTTATTTAAATCATATATTTCACATGGCATCTCATTGTATAATAGTATACAAAGGCATAATATCATAAATTTCTTCATAATAGCATCATATAAAAGAGTTCATACAACTATCATAAGTTACCTATGACTTGAAAATAGATAAAGAAGAGGGCTAGCTGAGCTTTGTAGAGGAAAGGTCTCCATAAATCAAAACCCATATACCTTGGTGTGATTGGAGATGGAAATCTTGTTAGAGGATGAAGAGAAACTGAAACCCTAGCTTACACTTTTTACTTGAATGTCTTGAGGGAGCTTGAGAGTATTTGGGAGGAGTTTAGGATTTAGGATATTCTAGAATGAGTTAAAATTGAGTAGTTTAGGGTTGTATAAGGCTGGAAAGGGCTTACTTTGGGGCTTAAACAATGTAGCATAGACTTAGGATATTAGGAAATATTTAAATTGCCCCTTCTAAAAGTATATTGGACCAGACGACAAGACCCCATTTGCGGGTCATGGTCCAGTCCACGGGTCATGGAAATAGGGTCTTGTCATATTAATTTTGGGACCCTCAAAAACCCTCTTTGAAACTCAAATCATGACACTACCTACGACCCATCAATCGACCTATGGGCCATCCTATTTGTTCATACATTGAACTTCAGAAAGCCATAATTTCCACCAAGTTTTCCCACCATTCCACGAGTATAACCTAAGACTCGTGGAGCCATCTACAATTCATGGTTACCTTCATGCATTATTGGCCCTCTCAACTTGAGCTACTAAAATTGCACTATCGAGTCCACGAAACCTAAGCATAGCCTGTGTTCCACGTGATGATCCATAAACCCCTTCGTGAACTCCACTCATACTTAGAAAATTTCTAGACTTTATTTCTTATGCACTTCTATTCCTTCTAACGTATGGGGCCTTACAATATCTTCCCCTTGTGAACATTCATCCTCGGATGTGCTAAACTCAAGCTCAGAGGAATAGAACACATGTATTATATGCAAAATGCAACATATATATCATGAAAATTTTCAAATCATGCTTCAAATAACATTTACAATACAAACTCAAAACCACTTAATCATGCATAGATGAAAATGACATGTAAGGAAGAGGAGGTTCTCAAGTAAAAAAATCATAGTACTTAAGCTTGATTAGAATAGAAGAGATAGGGGTATCGCTTCTTCATGTCTGCTTCGGCTTCCCAAGTGGTACTTTCGACTTGTTGGTTCCTCTAAAGGACTTTGACGAATGTTATGTCTTTGTTTCTCAACTGCTTGACTTGCCTATACAATATTTCCACCAGAACATCCTCATAAGTCAAGTTCTCTTCAAAATTCACCACCCCTAAGGGCATACTGGAATTAGGGTCTCCAACACACTTCTTCAACATAGAAACATGGAAGACCGGATGAACCATGCTCATCTCCATGGGAAACTCTAATTTATATGCAACTTTACCAATGTGCCATATGATCTGGTAAGGCCCTACATACCTAGGGCTTAACTTTTCTTTCTTGCCAAAATGAGCCACGCCTTTCATTGGTGACACCTTTGTCATTCCCTAAACCAAGGGCCTAGATGTGACACGACAAATGGGAACCCAAAGGAATCCCAAACAAGCCTCTTCAGCATACATAACACATCATTGGTTTCATGAAAGCATAGATAAGCAATAAACACAAAGCACATAATTTCTAAGGGAAACGGGGCTTAGGAATCACGCTATGGGGATGTTGTAGGGAAGAGGATAAGCATGAATCACATAGCAAATAAATCTAAAGGGCGGATAAGTATGACTTATGCTATGGGGGAAATTACGAACTTAGGACTTTCATCTCATCCATACAATAAACATTTAACGCAAAGGGGAATAAGGGACTAAGAGAGACCTTTCATAATACAAAAGCATAACGAGTCAAGCTCAAAGTACATAGCATAACCGTATCTAGTGACACCTCTAATCATGAATAGAACAAGGGCCAAGACATCTCCCAGGATCACCCACAAAAGATAGTTTCCAAATAGATAGGTTCGAAATAAGGCATGAAAGTAAATGGATGTTGTCCCCATAAATGGAGGACTCACCAATAGCAAATCTTCACTCGAACTGTCTTCCCAAGTGGAGGAGGAAGATGGATAGGAGCTCTGGTCCCTACATAGTTAGATCATGTAGGCAAAAAGTATGTGTTAGTACTTTTAATGTACTAAGTATGCGGGCTGCAAATGCAGTAAAGAACTTAAGCCATAATTAAACAAAATGTATAATCATAATCAATGGATATAATCTCAATATGTCATGCATGCTTAATGCCATGGTCAAATATGCATGAAGAATCACTAAGTCATGTAACATAATATACGTATATGAGAAGAGACCATAACTGATATGTAAGACCAAGTGAGGTACTGCTTGAAATCTTGATGTTCACTCCATGCCGGACTAGGAGTGGTTTACTTTGAAAGGGTAAACCAAACACTCACCTTACGGGAACTCCCCATTTAAGAAAGTGCTTCATAATCACCTTACAGGAACACCACCCTTTTCAGTATTTATATAATATCAACCTTGCAGGAGCATCACCCTTTTTGGTATGTGATTCACATGTGCCATACGGGAACACCACCCTTTTTGGTCAATTATGCAACTTAAGCTATATGGGTCCATTAACCAATTCACATTCCTATGGTGGCAATATAGTTATGGGACAGTAGTTATCTACTAAGGTCTTTTTTGTGCTAGGTCACAATCCTAAAGAATACTCAAATCACACGTATAGCCAAGATATGTAAAACATCATAATATCATAATATTTTCATAGAGTAGCTCATCAAAACTAAAGCTTCTTAACATCAATATAGGGCTTCATAACTCTCATAATACATTCATTGTTTCATAACATATATAATAGCCCTTTATTCATATCATTCATGATTTCACATAACTTGTTATAAGGCCTTTATATTCATAGAATCTTGGTATACATCTTTATTCAAATTATGGTGGGTTCATGTACAAACATTAAAATCATGCAAATCATGAGTAAATGCCATGAGAGTTAAAAAATGGAATCACTTATTCATTATTCAAAGAACCTACCAAAACATTGTAAAACTTTGTTAGGGCATCATCAACCCCTCATATAAATCATAGATTTCATATGGGTTTTCATTGCTTAATCAAATACAAAGGTATATCACTATGAAATGCTTTATATCATCATCATAAAAAAGGTTTCATAACATCACCTTGCAATTTCAAAAACTTCAAAACTTATAAAGAAGAGGAGGAATGGTTGAACTTGTGAAGGAAAGGACTCCACAATCAAAACCCATATACTTTAGTGATAGGAGATAGAAAACCTTCAAAAAATGATGAGAAATTTGGAACTCTAGCTTGCACCTTCCCTTTAAAGACCTTGGAGAGCTTGAGAGTATCTTAGGACTTAAGAGTATTTTATGAATGAGAGGAATGGAAGGGATTAAGGTTATAAGGGCTATTAAGGCATCTCTTGAGGGTCAAAATGACATAGCTTGAGCATTAGGCAATAGGAAAGGTTGAATTTGCCCCTTTTAAAACTCTACTGATAGGACCACGAGACCCCATTTATAGGCCATGGTTTATTCCAAGGGTTGTAGGTAAAGGTCTCAATTGATGACATTTCAAACTTTCAGAAACTTTTCTCTGATTCATATTTCTCGACTAGACTTACAGCTCGTAAGTCACTTTATGGGCCATCTGATAAGTCGTACATCCCACTTAAAAATTATCATTTTTATCAAGCTTGGCCCTCAACCCATGAGCACCACATACGGCTTTTGGAACCAATTATGGCTTATAAGACCCCTCGTAACAACTGTTACTTAGAGAATTTCCATGATTTTTTTCTTGTAGTTTTCATACTTCTTATGTTTTTAGACTTTCTCATAAGTCACGTTCTCTTCCATATTCACCACCTCCAAGGGTACAATGGAATTAGGGTCTCTAATACACTTCATCAACATGGAGACATGGAAAACTGGATAAATAATACTCATTTCCATGGGCAACTCTAATTTGTATGCAATATTACCAACATATCCCAAGATCTGGTAAGGCCCTACATATCTAGGGCTTAATTTCTCTTTCTTTCCAAACCACCCTCTTCTTTAGTGAAACCTTCAAGTGTACCCAATCATCAACTTCAAATTCAAGGTCCCTTCTTCTAGTGTCAGCATAGGAATTTTGTCGGCTTTGACCTCTTTCAATGTCTCCCTTATTATTCTCACTCTCTTCAAAGCTTCCATAACCAATCCTGCGCCTAACAAAGCCATCTCCCCTACTTCAAACTATCTAACCATGGATCGACAACGCCTCCCATAGAAAGCTTCAAAGGGATTCATCTGATGAAAGAGTGATAGCTATTATTATATGTGAACTCTATAAGTGGAAGATGCTCATCACAACTACCCTTAAGCACCAAGACACAAGACCTTAGCATATCCTCAAGAGTTTAAATGGTCCTCTCAGCTTGACCATCTATTTATGGGTGAAAAGTCATGCTAACCCTAACCTTAGTACCAAGGCCTTTTTGGAAGGACCTCCAAAAATATGATGTGAATTGAGTGTCGTGATCCAATATAATAGCCAATGGAACCCCATGTAGTCTTATCAACTCATGAATATACAAATTGGCGTAGTCTTCGGCACCATAAGTCATCTATCAACAATGACCCAAATGGAATCAAAATATTTTCTAGTCTTTGGCAAACTAATTACAAAATCCATATTGATCTCTTCCCACTTCAACTAGGAATCTCAATGTCTTGTGCTAGGCCACCTAACCTTTGATGTTCAACCTTCACTCATTGGCAATTAGGGCATTCCATCACAAACCTTGCTATCTCTGTCACAACCCAATTTCGAGGGTATGGTAGTTGTCCTTATCCCACCAAGACATGTGAGCCTAAATCGACCACAACAGCATAAAACATAATAATTCGAAAGATAAATCAAGATAACAATATGAATAATAAGACTTTAAGTCATAAATATATAATTCAAACTAGAAACTATCCTAGAATTGGTTGACACAAGGTACAAGCCTCTATTATATCAGAATAAGAAAGGAAAGATACAAGTCTCAATAGTATTTGTCCCTTAAATAGAACAAAATATAGTAATATCCAACAATCTTGAGAGTATGCTGGAGCAACAAGAAACTACCTCTCAGCTGTCGATAGCTCGATCCTCAAGAAGGAAGAGAAGAAGGACGTCAGTAGGATCTAGGCTCTCTACTTACACATATGTGTAGAAGAAAAATAAGGGTTAGTACCAAGGTACCCAACAAGCAAAACTAATCACAGGTAGAGAACAAAGAACTAAGCACTCTGTTCATCCCAACCATTTACCTTAAGACTACAAAACTTGCATGCAAGAAAGGCCAGCATATATAATATAGAAAATATAAACAATTGTCATCATATATCATAGTGTCTCAATAGCCCAAACTTCACAATATACCAAGCTAGGGTTATTCAACATATATTACAACCTTTCAATAGTTAAATCTCAACAATATATAAGATTCATATCATTTGATACATCATATGTAGAACATATATCAACTTCAAGAAAGAAGTGATATGAAATAGAATGAATGCTATGAAATATAATTAATGTGATGCAATGTCTAATAACCATGATGTGTGTCTGTCTGATGATATATATGTATGGATGTAATTAGATCAGAATCCAGAGAGGCCACATATGGACCATATATCCACCAAAAATGACCTCCGCATAATAATCAAGATGGCAATGACCTCAGCATGATAATCAAGCTGGAAATAACCTTGAAAAATACCATGACAATTTTTCATCATCAATGGGACATTAACCACATATATACATGATCATAACACAAGTATCATTTTCATATACAAGATATCCACATAGATCACTTATTCAGAATCAAATACTCAATCTCATGAAACTCAACCCCAATATCAATTATCTCTCTCAACAACCTCGATCGGTTGCAACCTCGATCTCAAATATCAATATTTTTTTCATTATCAAATAGTCGGAACCATTATCCTTCAGCTTTTCATCATCAATGGAACATCAAGCACATATATATATCATCATAACACAAGTATCACTTTTATAATCATGAGTACATACAAAATGTCCACATAGTTCATTTGCTCATTATCAAGTACTCAATCTCACTCTCAATTAGCTAGAACCATTCCCCATTGGCTTTTCATCACAAATGGAATATCAAGCAATTCATATCATCATACTACAATAATTACTTAACAAGTATAGATAGAGGCAAGATGTCCACATTTAATCATTTATTCAAAATCATTAATAATTTTCATTGTCTTTCGACATTTGAGTCATCATCAACATATAACATAATAATCACAATACAACATAGTTCAAATCTTTCAAATACCTTTTTTCATCATAGCTTAGGACAATTCCTCATTTAGGTCTTCATTTCACAAGAATTTAATTACATAATTTCCAATAATATCTCAACATAAGCGTTTAGTTCAACATTTTACACAAAGTAGTTCAATAGGCAAATTCACGTAACGTAAATCAAAGTTCAACAAATAGAACAAACATGAGCACTCTTGCACCATTAATAATGGGATAACAACCCATTTCACAAAATTCTAAGTTAACAAGAATAATCACCAATTCATGAATCATGTCATACATGCCATCATTTCCACCTTTCCATTACCCAAATCTTATCCACTAGAATAATTCACTAATCCTCAAATTTCACATTGAAAGCAAATATTAAGTTCAATAAACTCAACAAGGGTTAGAGTCTACTTGTTTCAATTTCTATAAACTCAATAAGAGTTGGAATCTACTTGCCTCAATTTAGCCAATCAATCACTCCAAAGACAAAGCCTTCCCCTTTCGAACCGAATCTATAGTACTACAATCTACTTGAAAAAAATTCAAAATCATAATACAAAACTAACAACACCAAAATGGTAAAATCATCCAAACTATCATGACTCGATTTCAGGTATGAGGACACTTGTCCTTATTCTACCGAGACAAGTTAGCCTAAACCAACCACAACAATATAAAACACAATAACGTGGAAGCTAAATCAAGATAATAATACAAATAATAACACTTTAAGTCATAAATACATAATCCAAACTAGAAACCATTCCAGAACTAGTTGTCACAAGGTACAAGCCTCTATCACATCAAAATAAGAAAGGAAAGATACAAGTCCCAATAGTATTTGTCTCTCAAATAGAACAAAACTAATAGTAATATCTAACAATCCTAACAAGCAACTATCGCTCAGCTATCAATAGCTCAGTCATCAAGAAGGAGAAGAAGGTGAACATCAGCAGGATCTGAGTTCTCAACCTACACACATGTGTAGAAATAAACTAGAGTGAGTACCAACATACACAACAAGCACACTTAATCATAGGCAGAGAATAAAGAACTAAGCACTCCTTCCATCCTGACCAAGTACCTCTGGACTAAAAAACCTGCTCGCAGGAAAGGCCAACATATATAATATAGGCAATATAAAAAGTTATAGTCAAATATCACAGTGTCTCAACAACCCAAACTTCATAATATACTGGTCTCATGTTATTGAACATATATAATAACCTTCCAATAAATCAATTTTAACAATATACAAGGTTTACATCATCTAATACATCACATTTAGAACATATATCAATTTCAAGAAAGGAAATATGAAATGGAATGAATGCTATGAAATGCAATCTATGTGATGCAATGACAAGTAACCATGATGCATACTTATCCTGCGATACACATCCACTGATATAATCAGATTGGAACCTATAGAGGATGCACATGGACCATGTATACACCAAAACTATTTTCTTTTGGCATTTACTTTTAAACCTTAGCCAAAACTATTTTTTTGGATTTTTATTTCTTTTTTTATTTATTTTTCTAGCCAAAACCATTTTCCTTCGACTTTTAGTTTCTTTTATTTTTTCCTTTTTCTAGTTGAATCCATTTCCCTTGAATTTTTCATCATCAATGGGACATTAACCACATATATACATGATCATAACACAAGTATCATTTTCATATACAAGATATCCACATAGATCACTTATTCAGAATCAAATACTCAATCTCATTATCAAGACAAAACCATTTCTCTTTGGCTTTTCATCATCAATGGTACATCAACCAATTGATGCCATCATGGTACAATAGTCACCTTCACAAGTATAAAAATAGGTGAGATGTCCATACTACATTATTTATTCAAAATCATTAATCATTGTCATTGTCTTTCAACATTTGCATCTTCATCAACACATTACATAATTATCACAATAAAATTATGTCTGTCATAATATACCTCAAAAATTAATAAGTATTATGGTCGTCATCGTATATTTACCCAACAAAGAGTCGAGTTGAATCCATAGAATTTAAGATCAGAAGCATTAAATTGGCGGAAGGGTTTGTAGCATTAGTAAAAGTGATGGCAACTATTATATATTTAATAAATGGTTGTTAGATTTGAATTTAAAACAAATAATATGAGATATACCAGGGTGTGTTAACTTTGGACAAAAAATCAATAAATGGGTCTTACATCATGAATGAATGTATTAATTGAATGTGAGTAGATTAGAATGCTAGTACCTACTATTTCTGATCAGACAATAGTAGTGTATTACATGAACTTACTATAGCTTCACATGCTAAATTACACTAGAACACACTAGGTCTTAAGCAATTGATAAGCAAACCATTTAATATTTTAGTTGTTGAACCCTTATCAGGCATTCAACCAAAATGCACAATATTTCAAGATATCATATTCGTTACCCACTTCAATCATTCAAAAATACTGCGATAATTGAAAATATAAAAATAATCATGAGTTTGCAACCTCAAGGTTTCAGTTAACCATAGCAACATAACGCCCCGCAGGTTTGAAGTTGAGACAAGGCAAAAGCTAAAAATTTAGCTACTCAATTTGAACCACGAGACCTAAATATAGTGTATATCTCAGTTCATGAACTATACAAAGGTCTTGTAGATTGGGTATTGGAAAATTTTGAAAGTCTAAAAGTGGAGTACGAGAAGGTTTAACGGGTTGTTAAGTGTTCTACGGCTCATAGATAGGGTCACAAAAGGGGGTGCCAAATGAATGAGATATGGAGTTTCTAGAACGTGGTCTATGATTAATAGCACAGCCCATAGTTGAGGTACATCTCATAAAATCCCTTTGTAGTTTAGGTCTAAGAAAATGATAAATTTGCCCAAGTTTGGAAGGACTCTATGAGTACAACCATGAGTCGTAGAGAAGAAGACAGACTGTAAGGTGGTCTCATGGATTGAGGTCCTATAAGATCACTTTCAAGGGTTTCAGATGTGTCATTAGATGAACAAGACCTATGGCCCATAAGTTGACCAATGGCCCATAAATATGCTTTCGTAGATCCATTCGGCCAGTCTTATGAAGGGTGTTTTCAGCATTTTCTCACATTCTAAGCCCATTATGACATTGTTTTAGCCTCTTACATGCCTATATAAAATTATTACTACCCCAATAACCCTTATTCTTAAGATTCATCCCTTCAACCCAAGCCTTAAATCCTCCTAAGTCTCCCAAGGTCCTCCATTGAAGACAACGCTATGGTTTCAAGTTTTCTTCTCTAATGTTCGTGATTTCTCTGTAGATCTTTGGCTAATGTATATAGGTTTAATTTGTGATGCTACTCCATCCACAAATCTCAAGTTTCTCTATTTTACTTGGTTTCATAGTTTATACATGTTGTGAGGTTTTGTGAAATAACTTTAATTATGGAGTTTGTGATGCATTCCTAGTTGTGTGAAGTATATTAGCATCATGTTATGGTTTCTTATGAATATTGAGTTAAAATTCATGTTTATCCTAGTAGGATTTTACGAGGATCATGTTGGGTTGATTTGAATAATTCTAAATGATTATACTCTATTTTTATTTATTCATATACAACTTTCACGATTTCAAGTCCTTGAACATGAACCCCCAAGATTTGGACCAAATCTATGTAGAAGAATATTTTATTAAAGAAGGGAAGTCTCAATCCATGATATGTAAGAATATAAATGTTTTTTAATTTAAAAGGGTTTTCACTTATAAAGCTATCTTATGTTTATCAAGCTATGAAAGTTATGTTACTATGGATCATGATTTATTTGATGATTTTGTAAAATGAACTCCATATATTCTATGTCATACGAAGGAAGATGATATGTATAATTGTGGTGGGTTGTCTAAGATTAGTTTAAGTTGATGACCTTCAATATAATGATAGATTTTCCTCTTGAGTTTCAATATTTAAAGTTCATATACATGAAACCCACTCAATCATCATATCAAAGCTATAAAGGGGAGTCTCCAAAGATGAGGGTTCAATTATAAAGTTATGAAGGTTTATGAAAGTTAAAGTTATGATGTTTTGGATCCCTCAAATGTATGTTCAAGATATATCATTTTAAAAGAGTGCAAGCCCAACATGTGGATCTTAAGATGAGCTACTCCTATATGTATATGATATTAAAGCTATGTTTCAAGTTTATGATGATTATGATTATACATATATTTTCAAATGTATTCCATGGGAATGACTTAGCACCAAGTGAGGCATAGTGGTGGGATTCAGTGAGGGAATCCTAGTAACAACCCTTTATCTCCTTAACTATGTGCAACCATAGGAGCCCTTGTAGGCTATCCTTACGCTAGTAGATCCACGTAAGTCATAATATTCATTAAAGATGCAATTGCGAAGTTACCATAGTTTTGGATATCTACCTTGGCAAGTAGATTTCTCTTCTCCCAATAGAAGAAGTTCATTGGTCTTTTCCCAATGGAAGAAATTCATTGGATTCCATATAGTAGCTTAAGTGGTCTATGTCAGTTACGGTCTTCTATCACATATGTATGATATAAAGAAGTTATGTTTCATGCAAGTTTTCATTAAAGCATACTCATGCATGTCATATTGAGCTTATATTTTATTGTATATACTTATACATCTTGTTTATGAAGCTTATGATGTATCATTGTGTTGTATATCACATATGTTCATGTTCCCTCTTATTATGTCCAAAGATGTTTACTACTATGAAAAAGTGTAATAAAGTTCCTATGACTCATGGTTTCACAAGTTCAAATGGTACTTCTCCCAAAGGTATTTGATTACGTATTCAAGCATGTAAAGCAATCTCCATTTTGACCACTAATGTTTCTTTTATAATAAAATGGTCTTCTACAAAAATAGTGCATTGTTCACCTAAGGATACTACTATTGTCATTGTGCATGACCACAAATGATTTTCTTATTCATGACTATGCCCATATATGCATTCTACTAAGTTCTCTCTAAAAAATGCCTTCCAAGTTTAAAATGGTATTGGCTTGATTGTGACTACCAATGCCCTTGTAAATGAATGAATTTAATATGAGAATTAGCATGAATCATTTCATAATTATTTCCATATCATGCATTACATACCTACATATTAGTACATTCAAAGTACTGACACATACTTTCATACATAATTTAACCATGTAAGAACTGGTGTTTCTTAATACCTTCATGTGGCTAGCATCAGAGTGTCGTAGAAGAAGTTGGTGAGTCCTCTAGTTCGGGGACATCATTTTAGTTTTCCTTCCATGTCGATATATTTGGATATTTTAGTTCCTAGTTGTATATTTCTTTTACTATGATTGTATTTAAGGGTGAGCTTGAACATGTCTTAGCCCCCGCCAAGTTTATGTTAGACGTATTGTTGGACATATGTATGATTGTATCATCTTCTTTAATTTATTATGGTTTAAACTTATGGCCCTTAGCCCCATTTTCCTTTAGTCTTCTATCTTACCTTTATGTCATTGCTTATGAATGCTTAAGATATTTAAGATGGCTTGGGTGAAGTGCCTTCTGGTATCTCATTCATTGTGTGATGACTACGCCCTTAGGTTGAGTTGTTACAAACTTGGTATCAGAGCATAAGGTTTTAAAATTTTCCTCAGAGTCCAACATATCGCATCGAATAGTCTTATTCATTGGTGTGAAGCGTGCCACATCTATATTAGGAGGCTGAAAGGCATTTAGGAAATTATCTTACTTCTATCATGATCTATGTCTTGCTATAAAGATGTCCTAAGGTTCCCTCTATATAACGAACTGTTCTTTGCACTTATCTAGATAATGCCTCTAAGAAGGATGCCTCAAGCCCCTCACGATAAGCGAGTGAATCATGCAGAATTTTGGGCCGCTATAACTATGTTGGCACAAGTTATAACCAAAAAGCCAACCAAGGGGCCTATATGCTGAATGCTCCCACTCCGGTTTAGAGGGTAAGGGACTTTGCTAGGATGGAGTTCTATGGATCAAAGGTGGAGAAAGATGCTCAAGATTTTGTGGATGAAGTGCACAAGGTGCTAGCCATTATAAGAGTGACTTCAGAGGAAAAGGTAGAGTTGGTAGCCTTCTAGTTAAAAGGAGTGGCTCAATTATAGCACGCTCAATGGATAAATGAAAGGAATGAATATTAGGGCCCAAATTCATAGGGAGAGTTCAAAGATGCATTTCGAGATTGCTTCTTTCCTTTGGAGTCAAGAAAGGCTAAATTGCAAGAATTTATCAACCTTAAGCAAGGAAATATGAGTTTGAGGGAGTATTCCCTAAAGTTACTTAACTCTCCCAATATGACCCATTGTTAGTTGTCGACCCTCATGCTAGAATGAGCAAATTCATGTCAGGGTTATCTGATTTGCTTATTCAAGAATGCCGAGTTGCCATACTAGTAAAGAAAAATGGATATTTCGAGCCTCATGATTTACATAGAAATAATTAAGGATGAAAAGATGAGAAAGGATGCAAGAGAATCAAAGAGGACCCATCCTAAAAGGGATATATCATCCTCTAAGACTTTGGAGCATAGGAGCAAGAAGGAGAGAAACCCATATCCTACTTGTTCCAAGTGTCAAGGGCACTATCTGGGAGATTATTTAGCTGGTACAAGTACATGTTTTGAGTGTGGTGAGTAGGGACACAAGAGAAAGAATTGCCCGATGGCCATAGGGAAGGGAAGAGAAAGAGCTCGTAATGGCTTCCCGATATATTTGTCTATCTTTAAAGGTGATAATGATTGGCATTAGAAGGTCTCATGGTTATAACGGTATAATTAGTGTTGGGTGCAAGTAGTTGTATTGAGGTATTTGCAGAGTGGTAGTCTTCATGTTTATCCCTATGCATCATTTATTTTAGCCTTGACTTGTTTTCATTGTACATGCATATTCATGAAGTTGGTTTTGATTAGAATCTTACGTGCAATCATGATAAATATATTATGTGTGCACTTAAAATAAAACTTTGAATGAAAAATATGTTTGGGCTCATGCATTGCATGGATTGCTATATGTTCATTTCTCTTTTATCATGCTAGCTTGATTAATATTCGGGGATGAATATTTCCAGGGAGCCTATTGCAACAAGCAGCAGGTTTGAAGTTGGGACAAGCAAAAGCTAGAAATTTAGCCACTGGATTTGAACCACGAGACCTAAGTACGGCTCATATCTTGGTCCACAGACCATACAAAGGTCTTGTAGAGTGGGTGTTGGAAAACTTTGAAAGTCTGGAAGTAGATTACGAGAAAGTTTATGGCTCTTAAAGTGTTCTATTGCTAGTAGATAGGGTCACAGAAAGGGGTGCCAAATGAAGAAGATTTGGAGTTTCTAGAAGGTGGTCTATGGTTAACAGCATGGTCCCTAGGTCAAAGTATGGCCTGTAGAATCTTTAGAGGTCTAAGAAAATAAGAAATTGGGCTAAGTATGGAAGAACTCTACGAGTCTAACCACGAGGCATAGAGGAGAGGATGACTCGTGAGGTGGTGTCATAGATTTTTATCCTACATCAGTTTTAGGGTTTTCAGATGCATCATCAGATGGCCGAGACCTATAACCAATGAGTTGACCTATAGCCCATTTACTCTATGGCTCGTAAATGGGCCCTCGT
>DF357426.1:135607-146268 GCA_000787875.1 Solanum virginianum | reverse complement strand
CGATCTAGCTAGATTTTTATGAAGGGTGTTTTTGTTATTTCCTTATATTCTAAGCACAATGCTATGTTACTTTGGTCTCTTACATGCCCTATATCAGTTTATTACAACCCCAATATCCCCTATTCTTAAAACTCAACCGCTTCAAACCAAGCCCTAAATCCTCCCACGTCTCCCAAGGTCCTCTATTGAAAACAAGGCTAAGGTTTTGAGTTTTCTTCTCCAAAGTTCATGATTTCTATGCAGATTTGTGGCTAAGGTATGTAGGTCTAATTTGTAGTGCTCTTCCATCCTCAAAGCTCAAGTTTCTCTATTTTACTTGGTTCCAAAGTTTATACATGTTGTGAGGTTTTGTGAAATCACTTTAATTAAGGAGTTTATGATGCATTCTTAGTTATGTGAAGTATATTAGTATCGTGTTATGGTTTATTGTGAATATTTAGTTAAAATTCATGTTTATCCTAGTAGGGTTTTACAAGAATCATGTTGGGTTGATTTGAATGATTCTAAATGATTATATGCAATTTTTATGTATGCATATACAACTTTTATGATTTCAAGTCCTTGAGCATGAACCCCAAGTTTTGGACCTAAACTATATGGAATAATATTTTAAGAAAGAAGGGAAGTCTCAATCCATGATACATAAGAATATGAATGTTTTTAATGTAAAAGGGTTTTTACTTATGAAGCTATCTTATGTTTATCAAGCTCTACGAGTTATGTTACTATGGGTCGTGATTTAATTGATGATTTCGTGAGATGAATTCTATATATTCTATATCATACGAAGGAAGATGATATGTATAATTGTCGTACATTGTCTAAGATTGGTTTAAGTTGAAAACATTCAATACAATGATGCATTGTCCTCTTGAGTAGCATGACTTAAAGTTCATATGCATGAAATCCATCCAATCATCATATCAAAGTTATTAAGGGGATACATGATCTCCAAAGATGAGGGTTCAATAATAAAGTTATGAAAGTATATGAAAGTTAAAGTTATGATGTTTTTAATCCCTCAAAGTTATTTTAAAGATAGATCCTTTTAAAAGAGGGCAAGCCTTACATGTGGATCTTAAGTTAAGATGAGCTACTCCTATATGTATACGATTTTATATCTAAGACTTTATGGTGATTATGATTATACATCTTTTTCAAATGTATTCCATGGGAATGACTTAGCACCAAGTGAGGCATAGTGGTAGGATTTGTTAAGGGAATCATAGTAGCAACATTTTGTCTCCTTATCTATGTGCCACCATACGAGCCCTTGTAGGCTATGCTTAGGCTAGTGGATCCACTGATGCGCTGTCAAAAAAGGGATTTTGTAAGTTCTTAAAGTAACTTTTTAGTGTTTTGATCTGTTTTTGTGTTAATCTTGCAAAAATGTTTGGTCGGCATGATTTTGAAGAAAAGTTGCAGATTTTGTTGAAGCATAGGCCATACGAGCCCACCTACGAGTCCTAGCTCACTCTACGAGTCGTAGGTTGTGCCATAGCAAGAATTAAAGACCAAAAACTAAAATTTGCTAAGTGAAGGTCACCCCTACGAGCCCAGCCTATGAGTCATAAGATACACTATGACTCGTATAGGTGGACTTATAGCAAGAATCAGAGAGCCAAAATGTCAGACCAAAAAAACTAAAGACCAAGCCTACGAGACAAATATATGAGTCAAATCCAAGCAATAACTCGTACCTATAGGTTGTACCAGTACAATCCAAGATGCCAAGAACCTAATACGAGACCCTGACTACGACTCTTAGGTCATCCTACAAGTCATAACTACGAGACTTATTAGCTGTCAGCTATCTTTCCTGTGTAAATTCTAGGGTTATTTTGTAAATACTATGTATATCTTAAGTTAGGTTTTTTAGAGGAGTTTGACCAGTAGACATTTCACATTACATTTTGAAGATTTTCATAGTTTTTTAGGGTAGTTTATTGTTCTCTCTTGGAAACCCCATTTTTAGGATTGCAAATCTTGCCTTGTACTCATTGTTAATCAATTAAGCTTGTGAATTTGCAACTTGTGGTGCTTATTTTCTTCATTGTTATTGGTAAAACACATAATTATGTCTATTATGTGCTATTTTGTGTGTTTTGCTTTAGCCATGAGTAGCTAAGCACCAACAACTTGGGGTTATGGGAACCATGGGTGGTCTATTATGTGCTATTTTGTGTGTTTTGCTTTAGCCATGAGTAGCTAAGCACCAACAACTTCGGGTTATGGGAACCATGGGTGGTTGACTTGAAATAACCTAGTTTTCTTGCATTTCTATGATTGGGGTTTTGCATGTATTATCTATTTCCCTTTATTTTTATTGTTGTTAGGTGGTAGCCAACACCAAACCCTGCCTACTATCATGATCCCGACCAAGGCAGTGATGAATAGGAAAAAGAAAGTAGATGACAAAATTTGATTGATGTGTTCTCATATAATCAACCAAACCTGACTAAAGGGAGGTTGACTAGGACTACTCGTAACTGTTAGTTGGCATGCCATGGTGGCCGATCAAGCGCCATGATGAAATTCGATCTTCACCTTCACAAGAGGGCTGGAAGAACCTAAGTTATCATCCTGCATGCGAATCACCAATTATAGTTATACATCTAGGGTAATCAAGTCGACGAACCATGGGGAACATAATCCCTGAGTTGTTCCCAAAATTGAGTGTTTCCTTATGTTATAGTTAGTGTTTCTTTTACTTTGTTTTTGAATAATAACCCCCCCCCCCCATTTAGAGATTGTAGTCATATATACTAGGAATGATTAGTAGTGAAGTCTTGTAGTCAAGCCCTGTATTCCCTGTGGATTCAACACTAACTTTGGTTAGGTTAATTACTGATAGCGACCACTTTCTTATTGGAGCATGAACATTATAAAATATTTATGGTGCCATTGTCAGGGAATAGAGCTAGGTTTTGATTTGATTTCACTATTAGTTAGTTCTAGTGTTAATTTCTAGAATCTCTTGTACTTTACTTTTATTTTTGTTTTTGTTGTTTGATTTCTTTTACAGGGTGTACTAGGTTGTATGTCCAACACAAGGAGTCAAGGTAATCTCTTAGCTCCATTAAATTTGGAGATCCATCGACCACCAAGAAGGATGGCTCAAGTGAATGAGGATATGTATAGAGAGGAGAATATACCACAAAGGGGTAGCAGGCCATAGCTCAGGGACTTTAATGAAAATGCTTATGGGTGGAATCAATATCGATTGAACCCTATGGCTATGGATGTTACTGGAACTACAGCACTGCCTCTTTTACCGGTAGATACTAAGTTCATGGTGTCGAGTGGATTGTTCCAAAAGCTCTAAAATCAAGGATTATTCACAGGGATACCTTCGGAAGATCCTCATCGTTATCTTTAAAATGTGGTGTTTGTTTGCAAAAGTGTCATGGGGACACAAAACCTTTCTCTTGATGTTGTGGGTATGAGAGTGTTTCCACTATCATTTGGCAATGCAGCTATATGGTTGTCCGAGCTTCCTCCTGGTACTATCATAAGTTGGGATGAACTTCAGAGAGTATTCCTCGAAAGATATTTCCCAAGATCCAAGAAGTTGAAGATCAAGGATCAAATCAACAACTTTGAGCAATTACCGGGTGATTTTATCAGCACAACATGGGAGAGATTCGCTAAATACTTGAGGATGGTCCCTGATCACAAGATTGTTAACCATGACTTGGTTGAAATTTTCTACTGGGCACTTGATGAAAATAGCCAGGCTTGCGCCAATACTATTATGGGAGGCATGTTGCTAGACCAACCTTTTACATTGATAGCCACAAGAATGGAGCAAGTGGTCAAAACAAATCAAGTATGGGGACAATGAGAGTGAGGTGTGGTGAAATCTTCTTGTGTGGTAAACACAAATAATGAGCAAGCAAAGGTAAATAAAGAGATCATGGAGCAACTTGCTCAACTTCACACAAGTATGGACTTGGTTTTAAAACAAAATCAGGTAAGTGTCAAGGCAGTCACGCACCAACTTCCAAAGGTTGCTACCTATGATGATCCATTCTTTGATGAGGATATATGTTTTTTAAGGAACCAAGCGGCGGGTTTTTGGAATAACCCCCAAGGGTCCAATTTGGATTATTGGAGACAAGGTTCTGAGAATCAAGGTCGGAACTTCCCCTGTAATGGAATGTATAGAGATAGCCAAGGAGGATATTATGAGAGAAAGAGAGTGCCAGATGCAGAATGAGGGAGAAGAGAGGGCTACAGGAATAGTCCTGATGTGCCACCACACAATCATAATGCCAGATCAAGCAACTCAAGGATCAAAGATATGTTCCAAAAATTGATTAAGTGAGCAGACCATCAAGATGAGACTTTGAAGGGAATGAAAGAAGATATCTCAAGTATTAATAAAATGATAGAGTCTCACTTGATGGTAATCAAGCAGCTTGAGTAATAATTTGGACAAGTTTCTTCACAATTGAATCAGCGCCAAAAGGGCACCCTACCAAGCAATACGGTTCAAAACCCAAAGAATGAAGGGCATTGCATAGTGGTGATGACTAGGAGTGGCAAGAGCATCATAGATACCCCTATGCCGGTAATTGTGGGTGAAGTTGATAAGAAGGCCCTTAGTGGTGAAGTCTTGGTTGAGGGAGAAGATTCGCCCCTATGCTGGTATTTGTGGATGAACCTGATGAGAAGGGCCTTGGTTGTGAAGTCTTGCTTAAGGGAGAAGATCTGAAGGGTATTGGGATGAAACAAGAAGAGATAAGGGAGCATGACAAAGTGAAATCCATCCCAAAACCTCCTCTTTCTTTCCCTCAAAGGCTCAAGAAGAAGGAAGAGGAGGGAAAGTTTAAATACTTCTTCTCAATGTTGAAGCAACTCTCCATCAATATTCCTCTTCTAGAAGCTTTGGAGAAAATGCCTGGGTATGCTAAATATATGAAGGACTTAGTCACCAAGAAATGCACTTTGAGCCAAGAGTTCTCGCAAGAACTCCAACAATGTAGTGCAATTATGATTAAATGCCTTGCTTAAAAGTAAGAGGATCTCGGTGCATTCAGTATTCCTTACACCATTGGTGATGTTGAGTTTGGAAGAGCATTATGTGACTTAGGAGCTAGAATCAATTTAATGCCTCTTGTTGTATTTAAAAAGCTTGGCCTTGGTACTCCTACCCCGATAAGAATGAGGTTGTTTATGGCAGATCGAACCATTAAAAAGTTGGAGGGAATCCTTTTAGATGAACTTGTTAAAATGGATAAATTCATCTGCCTAGCGGAAGCGAATCAAACTATTAAAAATCCAGAGGAAATCCTTTTGGATGTGCTTGTTAAAGTGGATAAATTTATCTTTCTAGCGGATTTTGTGGTCCTTGACTATGAAGTTGATTTTGAGGTGCCCATCATTTTGGGGAGACCATTTCTGGCCACTGGAGAGCCCTAGTGGATATGGATTCAGGTCAACTGTGGTTCTGGGTTAATGATACAGAAGTTGTGTTCAATATTCGCCAATTCATGAGACACCCAGATGAGTGCAAGAGTAAGGGGTGGACCCTCGATGACAGATAAAGAAGAAAGATGACAAAGTCGAGCCACAATGTTAAATAAGGCCTTCTTGGGAGGCAACCCAAGCATTTTGATAATTGTTTGTTTGTTTGAAACTTAGGGTGATAGATTAGTTGTTTGTTTTAAATTAGAAGACAATGATGCAATTGTAATATTTTTTATGATTGTTGAGCGTTAAGACTAGGTAAAAATCGAAAGAACTAAAGATTTTAAAAATAAGACTTGGAGCAGCTTTTACGAACAGGCCTACAAATCATAGTCTCCACTAAGACTCATAGTCCAACTTCGTAGAGGGAAACAAAGAGTATCATAAGTTGGCATATACATTATGAGCCAACTTTACGAGTTGTAAGAGGGGTTCATAGTGCCCAGGTATGATTCCTAATTTTTAACAAGTGTTGAGGCTAAGATAAGATCAAGACCTATGCGTCATAGGATAACCTATGACTCGTAGTTGGGGTCTCGTAGCTCCGATCTGAATCTTTTTAAAAGTCGACCCAATTTTGCTTATACAAGGGGTCAAAATTGATTTTGACCCCAAATTTCCAATTGCTTAACCCTAAGACAACGGAAACCCCAATTTTCACTCCATAATCTTTCTCCTACCAAAATCTTGGCTACCCACGTCATCTTCTAGTGAATATTCTAGCGAAGGTATCAATCTTTACGGTTTTGACGCGAATTTCATTCCTCTTTGCTTTGGTTCACTTCTCAATTCGATTGGTAAGCTCTTTGATTTAATTTCTTAATCTTTGGTGATGAGCATTATTTCCTATATGAGTATGAGTTTAGTTTAATCATGTTTAATGATGCCATACATTGATTATTGAACTAGACTTGTAATTTAGGGTTTTTAGGCTTTAAAAGAGTTGAGTTGTGAATTGAACCTTGTTGAAATTCTTGAGTGGGTGACTGTGAGTATGAAATTTTTGATCTTTGGTATACAATGTATAATTCATGCTCACTTATGGTCTAAATGGTTAATGGAATTGAAAGTTAGGTAGTCTGGTTGTGATGCCTATGCTTGAACATTTAAGATTGGATTGAACTGCTATGTGTGAAAATTGCATCCCTTGGAGTATTTTGTAGTTGTCAAGTTCTAGTTTGCAAAGTATTTTGTGTTCGGTGTGCTTGACGAAATATGGAATTGGATTCGACTCTTAAGAATAATGGTCGTTTTAAATTTTTGATGCTAGTATGGAATTAATTATGTGCCATTTAGCTTTGTCTTGCTCTGGTGTGCCTGATTGAATTGAACTCTGTGGGTGATTTGTGCTTTATGTGGGAATATGTAAGCACTATAGGTGACATCTGTGCTTAGCTACAAGGCAATCCTATAACTCATAAGTCCCTATATGAGTCATAGTGGACCCTCGTAGCAAGCATCAGACACTTGTAGTTCCTTCATGTTTCCCATACGAGATCCACATACAACTCGTAATGCCTGCTATGACTCATAGTGAGGGTCTCGTGAGCTTTGCTAAGCTTTGAAAATATTTCTTGAAATATGAGACCAAGGCTACGACTCATAGGACATCCTACAAGTCGTAACTACGCTTTGTATCTGCAATCAGAAAGTATTTTTAAAGGCACAATTGGTTCTACGACTACGAGTCGTAACTGCACTCGTATTTGCAAACCTGCAGTTGCATCAGTACATATTTACTTTTTAGTTATTTTTGTGTCTTGTTCAGTGTTATGTGTTTTAATGGATCAAACATCATGAACTTACTTGTCACTTCGTGGTTTGTTTACAGATAAAATGCCTCATAAGGATAAACATGCAATTAGAACTCTTCATGGAGGTTGTTGGATGAATCCTCCGAAATTGAATAATCTGAGGGCTCTGTGGAAGTCCACAAAGTCAGGGTAGATTCGAAGGAAAATAGACCACTGACTCAGGCACTTGCAGCGCAATACCCATGGAAGTTAGTAGTTCCTCCCAGTCTGAAGAGGAGGAACAATAGGGCAACGAGGATAGATCAGATAGCAGATTGCCACAGATGACCCCCTCATGCTTAGGTTCAGAGTTGGAGTCAAAGAGCACTTCTTAGCAAGAGGAGTTTAGTCCCAACCCCCAACCGACCACAGATAGTGCATCCCTAGGATGAAGGAAATATATGATCAGGGGTTAGAGCCTAAGAGGCAAGGCAAGTCGGTCCAACAATTTCATGAGGAGTCTTAGTTGAATGCCTCAGGCTTGGATAGAGTGCCCGGATTGGATACTGGGTTGGATGAGCAAGGACTATGGTGGACTACACATTAGTTGGGTAAATATGCCCCTTACGTAGTTCATGAGTTCTATGTGGAGTATCTTGCTACACTCCGTCAGGTGTTATCGAAGAACAAAAGACCAATTAAGCAGCCAAGGCTACGTATGGTGACAGTCCAGGGGAGGAAAGTTGATATCTCGGAGAAGACGATCAGACGAGTATAGTTTGGGCCTATATATATAGTTCCTCAGACTACAACACAGTACGATAGTTGTATCGAGAAGATGAGGATAGCAGTGATTGGGAAGGATATCAGGGCCAGGATAGAGTTGCTACGGTGGATAGCTAGTCAAATCTACGAGGAGAGTGTCGAGCCGACATGGGTCACAAACTATGCACATCCTATAGTAAAGGCCCACCTTTCATTCTGGGCCAAGTTTTGGTGGTAAATTATCCATTGGCATATTAGGCCAACCTTCACCGATAATGTGATTACCCTCGAGAGAGCCGAACTGTTGGCCAGCATTCTAGCTGGGTATTCTATAGATTGTGCCCGGATCATTTAAGATCAGATTCATGAGGCTGCAGCTCGGACGAGCACCTCACTGCCATTTCCAGTTTTAATTTATCAATTATGTAGTGCAGCAGCTATTTCTATTGACCCTCATCGGGACCCTCATGTGGAGGCAACACGCACTATAGATCCCAGCCTGATAAAGGCTGATGAGAATCCGGTGGCCTTACCATGAGCAGCTCCCTCAGCTATGCCAGAGCCATTCCCATTAGAGCCTCAGCTTCCAGGTTCACCTCCGGCTACTACCGACAGTACTACTGCTACTGCAGAGTCCATGCAAGCGGTTGAGATAGCATCTACACCATCCTCCAGCACTCCAACGCTAGCAGCATCTTCCTTACAAGTTGACCCTCTTTTCTCTGTTGTTGTATTGCAGGCTTTATAGCAAAGGGTGTCTATAACGGAGGGCAAGTCGCGTGAGCTATTAGCACAGGTCCAACTACTGATTAATCTGACTAGTACAGGAGTTGCTTTTGTTGGCAACTATTCAGAGAGAGAGAGTACAGCATACCCCACCTCGAGAGCTGCTGCGGGAGAGACAGCCCCAAGATCCCACAGACCAGTCAGAGACTGGTGCTTCATGTACTATAATGTTTGACTTCTTTTGACTCCAGTGCTCATTTTGTCATGATTGGATACTTTGTTTTCTTTTCAGACAATCTTTCTATTATATTGGTTTTTGTTGTGTTTAAATATGTTTATGTTGGAAGTTCTTTTTACTTCTACTTTGGATGTTTGTTTTTTGGTTTTTAATGGATATATGTATATATTTCTAAGTTATCGTGTTTTATTTTTGTTCTTGTTTTTACTTTGAGGACAAAGTATCATCTTTTGGTGGGGTGGTGGAATTATGGATTAAGGTGAAGTCTAAGTAGTCTCAAGTCCATAACTTCCCCTATTTTTGATCCCAAGGTTTCCTTGCCGTGTTTCTTTTTCATTGTGGATGTTTAATTTTATGTTGAACCGGCATGTTTAGGTAGCCCTATTTTTTATCCCAAGATTTTTTGTCGTGCTTCTTTTTCCTTGTGGATGTTTAGTTTTTTGTTGAACCGACATGTTTAGGTAGCATAGATAATTTGTAAATGCATAGTAATGTTATCTGTTGGCATATATATGATTCTTAACTGTTCTTTAAACTTTTGATAAAAATTGGGTCCCCTCAAAATTTTTGAGGTTGTGATTATTGAGGCATTCATACACTTTTGAGTATATGTCATTGTTTGTTCTGATATTGTGAAGGTAAGCTAAGACTGAAAGCATGACCTGTGAGTTTATACTTGATTATGATGTAAATGTCATGTGTGTTGTGAGTGTATTTTGCTACATTCATGCATCTTGTATCTACTCAGAACTTGCCTTATTACTCTAAGATTGGTTTGGGTGATGTGGTGGGGATGGAAAGGATCTTAGGCCCTTGTTCTTGGAGTGAAACTACTTTTAGCCTAAATGACCCACCAAGTAAGTGAATGAACCCCTTGTCCCAAATTTTTGAGCTTCTCATGCACTCATTCTTTCTTGATACTCTGCTGACTTAACCTTATTTAATGAAATACCTTGATATTGGCTCTGGTCTATCCTTGAACATGTGAACCTTGATTGAGGCTAAAGGTCTAAGTTGAGGGTGGCTACAGTTGGTGGCCCTGCTTTGAGGCATAGATATTATGTACTTCACCTGAGGCTAAAAGCCTAAGTTGAGGGTGGCTACAGTTGGTGGCCCTGCTTTGAGGCATAGATATTATGTACTTCACCTGAGGCTAAAAGCCTAAGTTGAGGGTGGCCCTTATTATGGTAAAGTAATAATGATAAGGTAGTTAGTTGGGAAATCAAGAAAGAAATGAAAAGGCATGAACCAAGTGAAGAAAAAGAAGAAAAGTGCCTTACATTGAGAAAAGTTAGCAAAAAAATGAGTTTGAAATCAAGGCAAAGCTAAAAAAGAGAAAGAAAGTACTCGAGAAAAGTTCAAAATAGGAGAATAAGGGTGGATTGATTTAAGAAGGTTGGATTATGAAAGCAAAAAGTGTTGGTAAGCATGGTTCAAGGATAGCTTTAGTCACTATTTGCCCAAAATACCTTACCAAAGCACCCTGAACCTATGTTACAACCCTATAAGTCCTAAAGTGATCCAACTCCATTTTATCACCAAGCTAGTAGATGAGTATAGAGGCAAGCATATGGTGTTAGTCAGTATACTTGAATTTCAATTGTGAGAGTGAGAATGTTTCATCAATCCCTGAAATCTAAATACCTTGAGTCGTCGCTTGAGGACAAGCAACAATTCTAAGTTGAGAGTGTTGATGTGCTATCAAAATACAACACATTTGGTGCCAA